>APFE030093783.1:26202-73535 GCA_000404065.3 Pinus taeda | reverse complement strand
TCTTTATTAAAGTGGAGTGAATTAAAAAATAGAAAGTGAGATTTAAATGAGCATTTAATCTCAGCCCTTGATCTCAATCTATTTCAGCCATTGGATTTAGGGATCACCCAAAAGTCACTTAGAGTTAGATTAAAGGAGGAAAATGAGGAAAAGGTCATTCATTATTTCATGAGCAGATTGAGAGGAGAGCAAGAGAGCAAGGGAGATTTCTGGATAGGGAGGAGAAGTAGACGGTAGCTTGACACACATTCCAAGGCAGCAATTTAGCAAATCCGTACAGCTGAGTTAGCACACAGTGAAAGGCAGATTTTGGCACGATTTTCTAGAAATCCGTACAGTTGTTTGCACAGAAATCGAGGAGCAATTTGCTAGCACATTTTCCAAAGAAGGCCGTACAACAAGTGGTTGTACTTTGGCACGCAGATCAAGGCAAATCCGTATAACATATTGCTGGGTTTTTCTGCACGCAAATTGAGGTCCGTACAGTGTATTTATGGCAGCTTGGCATGCATTTCTAGGCAGGTCGTACAACAACATTTAAGGTTGAAAGTGGGCACGAAAATCAAGGAGGTCGTACAACATTTATTGCTGTCTTGTTTTGTTGTTTGCAAGTATTTTCTAGTTGGCTGTGAGGCACGGAAAACGAGATAAGTTGTAAAAGTTTGCTTGTTGATTTTTTTGCTGAATATTTCTCACTATAAAAAGCATTTTCAGAAATAAGAAAGAACTCTCGAACTAGTTTTCCCCAAGAGTTGTAGGGGGTTTTTCCAGAGTCACCTTGACCAAAAATCACTGTGTTTAAATGTGTTAAATGGTTGTTTGTACCTGCTGATTTTTTATTTCTGCATTTTCCCAGCATTCTGTAAAATTTCTAGAATTTGTGTTTTCAGCAAAATTTATTTTTTCAGTTGTTGAATGTGTGGATATGGGAAAGGGCATTTAACTATTTTGGAGAAATAAGGTGAAACTGAAAACCAGGGTGGGAAATGAAAAATTTTTACACCAGCGAGCATGAGCCACAACCCGCCATACTAGATTTAGAGTTGTAGCCAAAGACGGAGATGCCCCTGAGCATGCCATTGGTTGGTGGTCAGCCTTAAACCATCTATGCGGGGTGAGACCTCCCTTTTCAGGCTGAGCTTCACCTTCTTCAAAGAATTGGGGACACTTCCTCTAGCAAAAGACTTCAGTTTCTTGCCAGTTTTGGAAGAGTTCCAGGATTTGCATTAAGCATTCCAGAGTTGGTGGTCATCCTTAAACCATCGCAAGTTGTAGACCTCCCTTTTCTAGGTTGAAGGTCTCCCTCTCCAAAGCATTAGGGACACTTGCTCTAGTAAAAGACTTCACCTTCTTGCCAGACTTGGAAGAGTTTTGGGAATGCTTAGCATTCTAGTGTTGGTGGTTATCCTTAAACCACCCCCTTATACCAACATTTCAGAGAACACATTCAACCTAGTGTTGCCATGCATTTTGCACATTTTGTATTACAACTCTCTTCTTGGACTCATACATACCCCTTTGGATTAAGGGGGGAATGTTGGACACCTAATCCTCTATGGGTTGGTGTGGAATGTGAACAGTCACCGGAGTCCAAGAGACCACTTGGAATATAAAAACCAAGGGTCACAAGGAATTGTATTTATATGTGAATATTGTTAATAGAATGTATCTCACGTTTATCCTATTATGGTTGTCTTCTCCATGTGTGTTTGACATTTTTTCCCAAAAGGATGGAAAGGATTACAAGGAGACATTTTCTCCAAACGTTGGATAAACTTACGTTAGGGCTCTTATGTTTACTGATTCAAAGATGGGATGGAAGATACGTCTGCGTTTTCTTAGTACTAGTACATATAGCATGTCCTTTACTTCCAATGAACTTCCTAACTCGAGTTGGAACTTAACAGTTCCAACACCCTTTACTATATTCTTCGCATCAATACCACCACAAACAAGTCTAAATCACTATCCATTAGACTGCTACATAGCTCCTATGCCTCTTCTCACACGGTATGATGCACCATTATCCAGGTACAAGTCAATCCTTCTGATGGTGTCGGTTGATAGATAAGAGACAAATGAGAAGCCCTTCTTAAACTTCAATGCAAATTCATGAACCACTGTTGACACTGATGTTTGTTACAACTTCCCCTTCCCCTTTTTCTTCCTCTCTAAACATTGTGATACATAGTGCCCATTCTTGTGGCATGCAAATCATTTCATTTTTCTCAAAGCCTTCTTCGTTCTAGCTTGTGAAGTATCCTCTCCACCTGTATTTTTCTTCCTCTTTCCTTGCCTTTCTTAATAGGTAAGGGAAAAGTTCTCATCATCACTCCTCTATTGGCCTCCTAGAGATTCCTCCTGAATCCCCTCTTGGACAAAATCATCCCATAATCTTTCCCAATTAGGATGCTTCCCTTCATGAAAGGAGCCCATAACTTAGTGAAGCCATTCAAGGTCATCCTTACCAATTCATCCCCCGTCATGGTCGCCCCAACTATTGTTAACTCTTCACATACCTATGTGATCTTTGTCGAATAACTAGTCATGGTATTTTCTCTGGTCATCTTGGTGTTCTTGGGTTTCTCTCTTAGCACCATTTTTCTGTTTGCGTCATCACTCTGATAAAGTGTCATCAAAACCTCCCACATCTCCCCTGTTGTCTTCTTCTCGGATAGGTGAGGAATCACATGATCCCTCACCACATCCAAGATAATTCTCCTAGCTTTCGCATACTTTTAGTTATAGCCAGCCAATTATGTAACATCTATAGGCATTGTGAGTTTGGAGTTAGCAAACTCCCATATGCCCTTCTCCATGAGAATCAATGAAACCCTCGCCTTTCGGGGACTGAACTTAGATGCACCCTCAACGCTATGTACAATATGGTTGATATGTGGCTCCCATACAAACTATATGACTGTGACTGCTCCTTTGTCTACTTCATTGTTGTCACCATTACTCCAACACACCAGCTGGTATGGTCTCCCTCTAAGAGGTGATCACCCATCACTACTCGTTCTACTACAAACTAGCACCATGCTTATGCAACTCTCCAACCTTGTATGCCCCTTGTATAATCTTTGCTTCCTTACCGACAACACCTCTAAGACTTCACCCAATCTATGGTTGACTGCTAGATTCCTCTACAATGCAGCTCTCCTTGTTGGAATGACTATGTTTTGACCACTTTGTGGCACCATATGGGATTTATGATCACGACTCTCTTGTCAACTAACAGTTTTATTGCTAACCTTGCTAGATCTAATGGCAGCTAGATTTTCCTCTTAGCCTGATGACTGTTGTCTTTGACAGTTGGTTTTCGTTGCCCCATACATCGTTGACACCGACTCAATAATGGTTATAGGCTGCTTCTTCGACAACCCTCCGCTTCCTCACATACACAACTTGTTAGAGTTGGCTTGCCCTAAAACTACCAACTACTATTTTGGTTGTTGGATTGACTAGCGTCCCATTCGACCTCTAACTCTTCTACTACCAATTCAACCTCTATGATTACCACATCCCTTGTGGTCTCAAATCACACCATTCTTTGTGGTGCCTAATAAATCTGCTAGCAAATATTCACCCTTTCAGTCTGAGAAGTTATTATAGAGTTCATCTTATCAGATACTCTATTTTGAGTTGAGTGTTTTCTACTTCATTTATTCATGCTGGGATGATTTTGTCTAGTAATTAGCTAACTATCTGGCCTTTGCGTTCAATTGTTTTACAACCAAATCTAAAAGCCTGAAGTTGATATCCTTTGACTCCATGCCCAATGGATTTTTGCTCAATCCAACCACTCCATTAAAACCTTTACCCTACCTAAGATCTGGCCATTGTTCTGAGCAAACAACTAGTTGTTGAAGTGACATTGGACAGCTGAGTTCTAGAGAGAGCCCTCTCTAGGTTGGAAGGGCCAGCTTCCAACCTCCAAGACTAGTTCAAGGGTTGCCTCGGCATTTGCCTTTACACAGTGGGGTAAATTCTGAGTGATAACAAATCCCAAGCATTCACCTGAAGATTGCCTATTTGGGGGGTTGAGTGCAAGTGGAGGGTTGACTTGCACATCTTCTCATGGGGTTGAGTTGTCCCAAGCATTCACCTGAAGATTGTCTATTTGGGGGGTTGAGTGACTTGCATATTCATGCATGTGGAGGGTTGACTTGCACATCTTCTCATGGGGTTGAGTTGTCCACATATCTCTTGTCTAATTGGATTAAAAAACTTTTATAAAGGGGCACATTTAAGGATGCAATTGTTACTACTATTTGGTATATTTGACTTAGTTTACATCACACCAAGGAGGCCATGCTCACAAATTCAAAAACAAAGAGCCATAGTAGTGGAAAAACAAAAAAAAAAACAAGAAACTAACCCTCTTTGGGGGGTTGAGTGAGTTGCATATTCATGCATGTGGGGGGTTGACTTGCACATCTTCTCATCGGGTTGAGTTGTCCACATATCTCTTGTCTAATTGGATTAAAAAACTTTTATAAAACTTTTATAAAGGGGCACATTTGAGGATGCAATTGTTACTACTATTTGGTATATTTGACTTAATTTACATCACACCAAGGAGGCCATGCTCACAAATGCAAAAACAAAGATCCATAGAAGTGGAAAAACAAAAACAAAAACAAAGATCCATAGTAGTGGAAAAACAAAAACAAAAACAAAAACAAGAAACTAACCCTCTATCACAAAATATAACTCACCCTTTATGTCATTGCCTCTACCTTTGTTATAGTGCCCCACGTCTTTCTCACACAAAGATATTAAGTCGTTTCATCAGTGCACCTCCACCTTCTTTAACCTACATTGCGTTTAATTTAAACAAATGAGATAATTATGAAGTAAGAGTTAAATTAAGACAATTAACAAAATTATATACTAATAAATTAGTAAATTACTTAATACATACCTCCATTACCTTTGTCCAATACACTTTTGAAACTAAACCAAGAGCATAGGTTGTAATGACTTGTTTAACTGCAACCCCTTCGCCCCCAAACCAAATAAATATATTCCTTCGCCCCCAAACCAATATATATATATATATATATATATATATATATATATATATATATAAATATATATATATATATATATATATATATTATTATATATATATATATATATATATATATAGATAAGAAGAAGAAGAAAAATAAAGAAAAAAATATATCAAACAACAAATTAGCGTGGCCATGCTCACAAATGTGAAAGTAAGAAAAAGCACAAGTAAAAAAAAAAAATCACAACAACAAAAACAAAATAAATAAATAAAATAAACAACAACAACAACAACAACAACAACAAAACTAATAAAAAGAAAACAAGAAAATAGAAACAACAAATGGAGACACCAATATCCAACCCCAAAATCCGTCGATGGCCAACCAAGGACACCCTGCACACCAAAAATATGAATAATATTAAATACACACAAAATGATTAGAGTAACATAAAAATATCTAATGAAAAATCTTAATTAGAGACCAACAATATTATGAGTAACCTTATGCACTAGAATTTAAACCTAATACACTAAGAGGGAGGAAACTTTTTGTATTTGAAATGAGAAGGATTTCATCATAGATCATACACAAATTTTGTACCAAGAAAGAAATCACCTCTACCTTTGTCTTACCTTTACACTTTACTACAATATGTCTCTCTCATAAAGATATTTAAGTAGTTTCATTAGTGATCCTTCAAATTCCATTATTTGGATTGCATTGAACTCAAAATATTAAATACACGCAAAATGTTGTGAGATATTATGAATAATTTCATGCACTAGAAAGTACATCTTATGTAAAGACAAAATCATAAACTATAAATATAGAAGGAGGGATGATCGTATATATTGGTAAATAGTGGATCATATATGAATATGTGCGCCAAAAAAAACTCACATGTACCTTTGCACTCTACTACAGTCTTTTCCTCACAAATAGATTTCAACACTTTAGTTGGTGATTCTCCACATTACATTACCTGCATTACAATGACGTTGATAATTAGATAAATGACAAAAAATGTAAGATGCCTTGCATTTAGATACACACAAATGGAACCATACATATCACCTCAATCTTCGAGTTCACCCACTATGCTTGTGCAACCATGGGTTGTTAGGACCTGCCTTAAGTTCCCACAAAATGTACCAAACAAACACTTAGATATATTATGAGAAATCATAAACCAAAACTAAATGTCTTATGAGTAATATTACACAAAAGTACATCTTATATATTTCAACAATTTAGTTAGTTATTCTCCATATTACATTATTACATTACCCACATTACAATATGGTCAATGATTACATAGATGACAAATAATGTAAGATACCTTGAAATTAAAGACACACAAATGGAACCATGCATATCACCTCAATCTTTGCCTTCATCCATCATGCTTATATAAACATAGTTGTTAGGACCTACCTTAATTTCCTACACAATGTACCAAACAGAAACTTAGATATATTATGTCAAATCATAAACCAAAACAAAATGTCTCATGAGTAATATTATGCAAAAGTGCATCTTATGTAATGACCAAAAATCTTAATTCCAAAACAAGGGGAACGAGAAGATATCCATGTCAAAACCAAAATATAACGCACTTTTTGCCCTTGTTCTCTTACACATTAGCAAGTCTCTCCCATACAAAAACAATTATGTAGTTTTCTCAATACTCCACCACCTTTGCCCACATTTGCATACCACACACTATATAAATAAATCTGAAATGAAATAATATGCATCTATTTAAACATGAGTCTTGCAACAAAATATAACTCGCCCTCTATCTTTGCTTATCCCTTTGCTATGGTGCCTACATCTCTCTCATGCAAAGAAAATAGTAATTTCATCTGTTTCCCTTCACCTTTCTTAATCTGCACTGCATATACATTTCAATAAACACATGTGAAAATGATGAAGCAACAAATGAATTAAATAGAAGTGTACATAGAACCATATAATTATGTAGTAATAAACAAGTAAAGCCCCCCATATATACATGTGTAGTTTTCTCAATACTCCCCCTTGCTTTACCTACATTTGCGTACCACACACTATATAAATAAATCTCAAATTCCTTTACCTACATTTGCATACCACACACTATATAAATAAATCTCATATAATATAATATGCATCTATTTAAACATGAGTCATAAATCTCAAATAATATAATATGCATCTATTTAAACATGAGCCTGGCAAAAAAATATAAATCACCTCTTGTCTTTGCTTATACCTTCGTTATTGTGCCTCACATCTCTCTTATGAAAAAAATAGTAATTTCACCAGTGTTCCTTCACCTTTCTTAATCTACACTACATCTACAAATCAACAAGCACACATGATATAATGATGAAGCAACAATTGCGTTAAATAAGTGTTCCTTCATCTTTCTTAATCTGCACTGCATCTACAAATAAACAAGCACACATGATATAATGATGAAGCAACAAATGAGTTAAATAAACAAGGATGTAGAACCATATAATTATGTAGTAACAAAAACATAAAACCCCCCTACATACCTTGTTTGTCTTTATGCATAAAGAAGCAAATTCCTCATACATACCTCCTTCGCCTTTGCCCATTATACTTGTGGACTCTAGATAATCCCTAAATCCACACTATTGAACCCAAAAGAAAATGCGAACCAAAAAAAATTAGATAAAAAAACACAAAATAAAAATGCCAAACAATAAATTAGCATGGCCATGCTCACAAAAACAAAGATACAACAGCCACAACATGGAAAAGACAAAATAAAACAAGAATATGAAAAATATAACAAACAATATAAAAACAAAAAAAAACAAAAATAACAAAAGGCAAAAATACAAAAATAAAAAAAATAAAAATAAAAAGACAAATAAGAAATAGAACTGCAAAAAGCATCAATGGCCACCCAAGGGCACCCTGCACGTCAACAAAATAAATAAGTATTAAATAGAGATTAAAAAATATTCTAAGTATTAAATAAATATCAAATATTGTGAGAAATATGAAGCGGAGATCAAAATATCTTATAAAAAATCTTAATGCAAACTGAAAATCTTATGAGTAATATCATTCACTAGAAAATACATCTTATGAAAACACCAAAAAGCATAAACATTAAATAACGAGGGAGGAGATCTAGAGTATTTGCAATATTTAAGATTGCATAACTGAAGATACCTGGATTGTATGGATTTTGCATCAAAAGAAAATTGACCTCAAGCTTTGTTGCTTTGCCTCTCTGCAACTCTACTAAAATGCTTGTCTCATGAAAATATTTTAGTAGTTTCATCTCGAATCCTTCACATTCTTTTACCTACATTGCATTGCACTCAATAATGAAACAAATGATTAATAATGTAAGATGGCTCAAATTTCAACATCACATATGGGACCATACATAAATATTGTTGCAACATAGGTTTCCATATCAAAGCAAGCATGGGTTTTATACCAAATAGGAACTAGCAATAGCAAAAAAACAACAAAACTAACAAAAAGAAAACAAGAAAAACAACTGATAGAGACATTAATTTACAACCCCAAAATGTGTTGATGGCCAAACAAGAACACCCTACACACCAAAAAAAAACATTATGAGTATATTCAATACACACAATGTTCTAAGAAACACATGATATAATGATGAAGCAACAAATGAGTTAAATACATAAATACTGTTGCAACATAGGTTTCCATATCAAAGCAAGAATGAGCTTTATACCAAATAGGAACTAGCAATAGCAAAAAAAACAACAAAAAGAAAACAAGAGAAACAACTGATAGAGACATTAATCTGCAACCCCAAAATATGCTGATGGCCAAGCAAGAACACCCTACACACCAAAAAAAAACATTACGAGTAATTTTCAATACACACAATATTCTAAAAATCACACATGATATAATGATGAAGCAACAAATGAGTTAAATAAAAATGGACATAGAACCATATAATTATGTAGTAACAAATAAATAAAGCGCCCCACACATACCTGCGTAGTTTTCTCACTACTCCACCACCTTCCTTTACCCACATTTGCATACCACACAATATATAAATAAATTGCAAATAATATAATATTTATCTATTTAAACACAAGTCTTGTAACAAAATATAACTCACCCTCTATCTTTGCTTATACATTTGCTATGTTGCCTCACATCTCTCTTACCTATATAAATAAATTGCAAATAATATAATATTTATCTATTTAAACATGAGTTTTGCAACAAAATATAACTCACACACATGATATAATGATGAAGCAATTAATGACTTAAATAAATAAGGACATAGAACCATATATTTATGTAGTAACAAATAAATAAAGCCCCCCATACATACCTGTGTAGTTTTATCAATACTCCACCACCTTCCTTTACCCACATTTGCATACCACACACTATATAAATAAATTGCAAATAATATAATATTTATCTATTTAAACATGAGTCTTGCAACAAAATATAACTCAACCTCTATCTTTGCTTATACCTTTGCTATGGTGCCTCATATCTCTCATACCTATTAAATAAATCGCAAATAATATAATATTTATGTATTTAAACATGAGTTTTGCAACAAAACATAACTCACCCTCTATCTTTGCTTATACATTTGCTACCGTGCCTCACATCTTGGTTACCTATCATAAATCTTCTAAGAAAAAGGGAAAGGCTCCCATTAACCGACTTCTTCTAAGAAAAATGGAAAGGCTCCCATTAACCGACTTCTTCTAGCTAAACCACTTTACGCAAAGAAAATAGTAATTTCACCGGTGTTCCTTCACCTTTCTTAATTTGCACTCAATCTGCATTGCATCTACATTTCAACAAACACATGATATAATGATGAAGCAACAAATGAGTTAAATAAAATGAATGCAGAACCCTGTAATTATGTAGTAACAAACAAGTAAAACCCCCATACATACCTTGTTTGTCTTTATGCATAAAAATCAAATTCCACATACATACCTCTTTTGCCTTTACCCGTTACACTTGTGGACTCTGGATCATCCCTAAATTCACACTATTGAACCCAAAAGAAAATGCGAACCAAGAAAAATTAGATTAAAAAACACAAAAATAAAAATGTCAAACCATAAACTAGCATGGCCATGCTCACAAAAACAAAGATATAACAGCCACAACATGAAAAAAACAAAATAAAACAAGAATAGAAAAAATATAACCAACAATATAAAAATAACAAAAGAATAAAAATAAAACAAAAATAAAAAATAGACTTTGCACTATAACTGCAAAAAGTGTCTATGGCCAACAAAGCGCACCCTGCGCATCAACAAAATAAATAAGTATTAAATAGAGATTAGAAAATCTTATGAGTAATCTCATCACTATAAAATACATCTTATGCAAACACCAAAAATCATAAACACTAAATAAGTAAGGAGGGAAGAGATCTAGAGTATTTGCAATATAAAAGTTTACATAGCGGAACATACCTGGATTTTGCATCAAAAGAAGACTAACCTCAAGCTTTACCTCTACACTCCAATGTTTGTCTCATGAAAATATTTTAGTAGTTTCATCATGAATCCTTCACATTTCTTTACCTACATTGCATTGCACTCAATAATGAAACAAATGATTAATAATGTAAGATGGCTTAAATTTAAACAAAAGCACATATGGGTCTATACATAAATACCGCTACAACATAGGTTTCCATACCAAAGCATACATGGGTTTTACACCAAATAGGAACCAACAATAGCAAAAAAACAACAAAACTAACAAAAAAATCAAGAGAAACAACTAATAGAGACACTAATCAGCAACCCCAAAATGAGTTGATGGTCAACCAAGAACACCCTACACACCAAAAAATATATTATGCCTAATGTTAAATACACAATGTTTTAAGAAACATACATGATAAAATCATGAAGCAACAAACACACATGATATAATAATGAAGAGGCAAATGAGTTAAATAAAAATAGACATAGAACCATATAATTATGTAGTAACAAAAAAAAATGCACATGATATAATAATGAAGAGGCAAATGAGTTAAATAAAAATGGACATAGAACCATAAAATTATGTAGTAACAAAAAAATTATGCACTCATATATACTTTGTTTGACTTTATGCATAAAGAAGCAAATTCCCCAAGAAAATTACCCATACATACCTCTTTTGCCTTTGCCCAATACACTTGTGGACTCTAGATCATCCCTAACTCCACACAATTGAACCCAAAAGAAAATGTCAAACAATAAATTAGCATGGCCATGCTAACAAAAACAAATATACAACAACCACAAATGGACAAAAGAAGAATAGCAAAAGTATAATCAACAATACAAAAATATAAAATAACCGAAGACATAAATACGAAAATAACAAAAGAATAAAAATAAAAGACAAATAAGAAAGACACTGCACTATAACTGCAAAAAGCTTCCACGGCCAACCAAGGGCACCTACACGTCAACAAAATAAATAAGTATTAAATAGAAATTAGAAAATATTTTGGGAAATATTAAATAAATATCAAATATTGTGAAAAATATGAAACAAAAATCAAAATATTTTATGAGAAATCTTAATGCAAACTGAAAATATTATGAGTAATCTCATTCACTAGAAAAATATATCTTATACAAACACCAAAAAGCATAAACGCTAAGTAAGGATGGAGGACATCTAAAGTAATTGCAATATAAAGGATTACATTACTATACATACATGGATTTTGCATCCAAAGAAAATTGACCTCAAGCCTTGCATTTGCACTCTACTACAATGTTTGTCTCATGAAAATATTTTAGTAGTTTCATCACGAATCTTTCACATTCCTTTACCTACATTGAATTGCACCCAATAATGTAACAAATGATTAATAATGTAAGATGGTTCAAATTTAAACAAAAGCACATATGAGATCATACATAAATACTACTACAAAATAGGTTTCCATACCAAAGTATGCATGGGTTTCATACCAAATAGGAACCAACAATAGCAACAACAAAAAAAACAACAAAACTAACAAAAAGAAAACAAGAGAAACAACCAATAGAGACACTAACATGCAACCCTAAAATGCATTGATGACCAACCAAAAACACCCTACACACCAAAAAAAATTATGGGTAATATTAAATACGCACAATGTTCTAAGAAACACACATGATATAATGATGAAGAAACAAACACATATGATATGATGATGAAGGAACAAATGAGTTAAATAAAGATGGACAAAGAACCATATAATTATGTAATAACAAACAAGTAAAGCCCTCATACATATCTACGTAGTTTTCTCGAAACTCCACCACCTTCCTTTACCCACATTTCCATACCACACACTAAATAAATAAATCTCAAATAATATAATATGCATCTATTTAAACATGGGTCTTGCAACAAAATATAACTCACCCTCTATCTTTGCTTATATCTTTGCTATGATGCCTCACATCTCTCTTATGTGAAGAAGATAGTAATTTCATTAGTGTCACCTCACCCTTTCTTAATTTGCGCTTAATCTGCTCTACATCTACATTTCAACAAAAACACATAATATAATGATGAAGCAACAAAAGAGTTAAATAAATATGGATGTTGAACCATGTAACTATGTCATAACAAACAAGTAATGTCCCCCATACATACCTTGTTTATCTTTGTGCATAAAAAGCAAATTCCCCATACATACCTCTTTTGCCTTTGCCCGTTACACCAAGTAATGTCCCCAATACATACCTTGTTTGTCTTTATGCATAAAAGCAAATTCCCCATACATACCTCTTTTGCCTTTTCCCGTTACACCTATGGACTCCGGATCATCACTAAATCCACACTAAACCAAAAAGAAAAAGCAAACCAAAAAAGTTAGATAAATTCCCCATACATAGCTCTTTTGCCTTTGCTCGTTACACCAAGTAATGTCCCCAATACATACCTTGTTTGTCTTTATGCATAAAAATCAAATTCCCCATACATACCTCTTTTGCCTTTGCCCATTACACCTGTGGACTCCGGATCATCACTAAATCCACACTAAACACAAAAAAAAAAGCGAACCAAAAAAATTAGATAAAAAAAAACACAAGATAAAGATATCAAACCCTAAATTAGCATGGCCATGCTCACAAAACAAAAATATAACAACCACAACATGAAAAAAACAAAATAAAACAAGAATGGGAAAAATATAACAAAAATTACAAAAAATAACAAAAGAAGAAAAATAAAACGACATAAGAAATTGACTCTGCACTATAACTCCAAAAAACATCCATGGCCAACCAAGGGCACCCTGCACATCGACATAATAAATAAGTATTAAATAAAGAGTAGGAAATATTATGAGAAATATTAAATAAATATCAAATATTGTGAGAAATATGAAAAGGAGATCAAAATATCTTATGAGAAATCTTAATGCAAACTGAAAATCTTATGAGTAATCTCAAACACCAAAAAGCATAAACACTAAATAAGTAAAGAGGGAGGAAATCTAGACTATTTGCAATATAAAAGATTACATAACAGAACATACCTGGATTTTGCATCAAAGGAAAACTGACCTCAAGCTTTGACTCTGCACACCAATGTTTGTCTCGTGAAAATATTTTAGCAGTTTCATCATGAATCCTTCATATTCCTTTACCTACATTGCATTGCACTCAATAATGAAACAAATGGTTAATAATGTAATATGGGTCAAATTTAAACAAAAACACATATGGGACCATACATAAATACCGTTGCAACATAGGTTTCCATACCAAAGCATGCATGGCTTTTGGTTCCAACTAGGAACCAACAATAGCAAAAAAAACAACAAAACTAACAAAAATAAAACAAGAGAAACAATTGATAGAGACACTAATCTGCAACCCCATAATGCATTGATGGCCAACCAAGAACACCCTGCACACCAAAAAAAAATATTATGAGTAATATTAAATACACACAATATTCAAAGAAACACACATGATATAATGAAAGAACAAATGAGTTAACTAAAAATGGACATAGAACCACATAATTATGTGGTAACAAACAAGTAAAGCCCCCCATACATACCTGCATAGTTTTCTCAATACTCACCATCGTCCTCTACCCACATTTGTATACCACACATTATATAAATGAATCTCAAATAATATAATATGCATCTATTTAAACATGAGTCTTGCAAAAAAATATAACTCACCCTCTATCTGTGCTTATACCTTTGCTATGGCACCTCACATAATATAAAATGCATTGATGGCCAACCAAGAACACCCTACACACCAAAAAAATTTTATGAGTAATATTAAATATACACAATATTCAAAGAAACACACATGATATAATGATGAAAGAACAAATGAGTTAAATAAAAATGAACATAGAACCATATAATTATGTGGTAACAAACAAGTGAAGCCCCCCATAAATACCTGCATAGTTTTCTCAATACTTCACCATCGTCCTTTATCCACATTTGTATACCACACATTATATAAATAAATCTCAAATAATATAATATGCATCTATTTAAACATGAGTCTTGCAACAAAATATAACTCTCTCTATCTGTGTTATGGCACCTCACATCTCTCTTACGCAAAGAAAATAGTAATTTCACCAAGGTTCCTTCACCTTTCTTAATTTGCACTTAATTTGCACTACACCTACATTTCAACAAACACATGATATAATGATGAAGCAACAAATGAGTTAAATAAAAATGGACGTAGAACCATGTAATTATGTAGTAACAAACAAGTAAAGTCGTCAATACATACCTTGCTTTCCTTTATGCATAAAAAGCAAATTCCCCAAACATACCTCTTTTGCCTTTGCCCGTTACGCCTCTAGACTATGGACCATCCCTAAATTCACACTATTTAACCCAAAAGAAAATGTGAACCAAAAATATTAGATAAAAAACACACAAGATAAAAATGTCAAACCATAAATTAGCATGGCCATGCTCACAAAAAGAAAAAACAAAAACAAAGATATAACAGCCACAACCTGAAACAAAAAATAAATAAATAAAACAAGAATAGAAAAAATATAACCAGAAATACAAAAAACAAAATTTTAAAAATAACAAAAGAATAAAAATAAAAAGACAACTAAAAAACAAACTCTGCACTATAATTGCAAAAAGCGTCCATGGCCAACCAATGGCACCCTGCACATCAACAAAATAAATACAAGAAAATAAATAAGTATTAAATAGAGATTAGAAAATCTACAGATAAATAATAAATAAATATCAAATATTGTGAGAAATATGAAATGAGATCAAAATATCTAATGAGAAATCTCAATGCAAACTGTAAATCTTACGAGTAATCTCATCACTAGAAAATACATCTTATGCAAACACCAAAAAGCATAAACACTAAATAGATTCTAAGAGGGAAAAGATCTAGAGTATTTGCAATATAAAATATTACATAGCAAAACATACCTGGATCTTGCATCAAAAGAAAATTGACCTCAAGCTTTGCTTATGCACTCCAATGTTTGTCTCATGAAAATATTTTAGTAGTTTTATCATGAATCCTTCACATTCTTTTACCTACATTTCATCGCACTCGACAATGAAACAAATGATCAATAATGTAAGATGGCTCAAATTTAAATAAAAGCACAAATGGGACCATCCATAAATATCGCTACAACATAGGTTTCCATACCAAAGCATACATGGGTTTTACATCAAATAGGAACCAACAATAGCAAAAAACCAACAAAACTAACAAAAAGAAAACAAGATAAACAACCAATAGAGACACTAATTTGCAACCCCAAAATGCATCGATGGCCAACCAAAAACACCCTACTCACCAAAAAAAATATTATGAGTAATATTAAATCAGACAATGTTATAAGAAAAACACATGATATAATGATGAAGCAAGAAACACAAATGATATAATGCAACAAATGAGTTAAATAAAAATGGACATAGAACCATATAATTATGTAGTGACAAAAAAATAAAACTCTCATACATATGTTGTTTGTCTTTATTCATAAAGAAACAAATTCCCCATACATACCTCTTTCGCCCTTGGCCATTACAATGGTGGACTCTAAATCATCCCCAAAACCACATTATTGAACCCAAAAGGAAATGTGAACAAAAAAAAATTAGATAAAAAACACAAGATAATGTCAAACAATAAATTAGCATGGCCATGCTCACAGAAACAAAGATACAACATCAACAATATGGAAAAAAACAATATAAAACAAGAAAAGAAAAAATATAACCAACAATCTAAAAAGACAAAAATAACAAAATATAAAATACAAAAATAACAAAAGAATAAAAATAAAAATACAAATACAAATAAGAACGACTCTGCACTATAACTGCAAAAGCATCCATGGCCAACCAAGGGCACCGTGCACATCAACAAAATAAATAAGTATTAAATAGAGATTAGAAAATATTATGAGAAATATTAAATAAATATCAAATATTAAAATACATAAGTATTAAATAGAGATTAGAAAATATTATGAGAAATATTAAATAAATATCAAATATTGTGAGAAATATGAAACGTAAATCAAAATATTGTATGAGAAATCTTAATGCAAACTGAAAATATTACGAGTAATCTCATTCACTAGAAAATACATCATATGCAAACACCAAAAAGCATAAACACTAAATAAGTAAGGAGTGAGGAGATCTAGAGAAGTTGCAATATAAAAGATTACATAGCAAAACATACCTGGATTTTGCATCAAAAGAAAATTGACCTAAAACTTTGCCTCTGCACTCTACTACAACGTTTGTCTCATGAAAATATTTTAGTAGTTTCATCGTGAATCTTTCACATTCATTTACCTACATCGTACTGCACTCAATATTGAAACAAAATGATTAACAATGTAAGATGACTCAAATTTAAACAAAAGCACTTATAGGACCATACAGAAACACCACTGCAACATAGGTTTCCATACCAAAGCATGCATGTGTTTTATACCAAATAAGAACCAACAATAGCAAAAAAAAACAACAAAACTAACAAAAATAAAACAAGAGAAACAATTGATAGAGACACTAATCTGCAACCCCAAAATGTGTTGATGGCCAACCAAGAACACCTTACAGGCCAAAAATAATATTATGAGTAATATTAAATACACACAATGCTCTAAGAAACACACATGATATAATGTTGAAGCAACACACGTGATATAACGATGAAGCGACAAATTAGTTAAATAAAAATAGACATAGAACCACATGATATAATGTTGAAGCAACACACGTGATATAATGATGAAGCAACAAATTAGTTAAATAAAAATAGACATAGAACTATATAATTATGTAGTAACAAACAAATAAATATTAGGAGTAATATTAAATACACACAATGCTCTAAGAAACACACATGATATAATGTTGAAGCAACACACGTGATATAATGATGAAGCAACAAATTAGTTAAATAAAAATAGACACAAGACCATATAATTATGTAGTAACAAACAAATAAAGCCCCCCATACATACCTGTGTAGTTTTCTCAATACTCCACCACCTTCCTTTACCCACATTTGCATAACACGCACTATATAAATAAATCTCAAATAATATAATATTAATCTATTTAAACACGAGTCTTGCAACAAAATATAACTCAACTTCTATCTTTGCTTGTACCTTTGCTATGGTGCCTCACATTTCTCTTACGTAAAAAAAAGTAATTTCACCATTGTTCCTTCACCTTGTTCCTTCACCTTTCTTAATTTGCACTTAATCTCCGCTGCATCTACATTTCAACAAACATACATGATATAATGATGAAATAACAAATGAGTTAAATAAAAATGGACCTCAAACCATGTAATTATGTAGTAATAAACAAGTAAAGCCCCACATACATACCTTGTTTTCCTTTATGCATAAAAAGGAAATTTCCCATACATGCTCTTTTACCTTTGCCCATTACACTTGTGGACTCTGGATCATCCCTAAATCCACACTATTGAACCCAAAATAAAATGAGAACAAAAAAAAATAGTTTAAAAAACACAAAATAAAAACATCAAACCATAAATTAGCATGACCATGCTCACAAAAACAAAGATACAAAGATATAACAGCCACAACATAAAAAAGAGAAAAAAAAAAAGAATGGAAAAAATATAACCAACAATACAAAAATAACAAAATAATATAAATAAAAAGACAAATAAAAAATAGACTTTGCACTATAATTGCAAAAAGCCTCCATGTCCAACCAAGGGCACCCTACACATCAACAAAATAAATAAGTATTAAATAGAGATTAGGAAATCTTCGGAGAAATATTAAATAAATATCAAATAATGTGAGAAATATAAAACGGAGATCAAAATATCTTATGAGAAATCTTAATGCAAACTCAAAATCTTATGCGTAATCTCATCACTAGAACAATACATCTTATGTAAACACCAAAAAGCATAATACTAAATAAGTAAGGAGAGAAGAGATCTAGAGTATTTGCAATATAAAAAGATTACATAGCAAAACATACCTGGATTTTGCATCAAAAGAAAACTGACCTCATGCTTTGCCTTTGCACTCCAATGTTTGTTTCATGAAAAAAGTTTAGCAGTTTCATCACGAATCCTTCACATTTCTTTACCTACATTGCATTTCACTCAATAACGAAACAAATGATTAATAATGTAAGATGGCTCAAATTTAAACAAAAGCACATATAGGACCATAAATTAGTATTGCTACAACACAGGTTTCCATACCACAAGAGAGATAGTAATTTGCAACCCAAAAATGTATTGATGGCCAACCAAGGACACCCTACATATCGAAAAGAAAAAAAAAAAAAAAAAAAAACATGAGTAACATTCAATACACAAAATTTTCTAAGAAACACAAAACAAACATCAAAACATTTTACGAAAAACCTTAATTAGAGACCAACAATATGATGAGTACAGTACAATTTATGTACACAATAAAAATAAACCACCCCCAATAGATAAATAGCGAGAACTGTGGTATTTGAAAAGAGAAAGGAATCTTAACAAATCATAAACAAATTTTGTACCAAAAAAGAACTTACCTCTACCTTTGCTTTTGCCTTTGCACTCTACAATAATTTCTCTCTCATTGAGATGTTTTAGTAGTTTCATTAGTGATCCTCCGCATTCTATTATTCACAATAAAAATCAACCACCCCAAATAGATAAATAGCGAGAACTGTGGTATTTGAAAAGAGAAAGGAATCTTAACAAATCATAAACAAATTTTGTACCGAAAAAGAACTTACCTCTACCTTTGTTTCTGCCTTTGCACTCTATAATAATTTCTCTCTCATTGAGATGTTTTAGTAGTTTCATTAGTGATCCTCCGCATTCTATTATTCGCATTGCATGTACAAAACATTATGAAAAATATTAAATAACAATAAAAATCGTAAATGTTAAATAGATGAGAGAAGATCTTATGTATGGGTAAATAGTGGAACATATACGGATATTTGCACCAAAAGAAAACTCACCTTTATCATTGTGTTGGCGACAACCTCTCTCTCACAAGTATATTTCAAAAGCTTAGTTTGTGCTTTATCCATGTTACATTGCCTCTCTCTCACAAGCATATTTCAAAAGCTTAATTTGTGATTTCTCCATATTACATTGCCTGGGTTACATTGTGGGAAATTATTAGATAAATGACATATAATGTAAGACACCTTAAATTTAAACACACACACATCTCTCCTCAACCTTATCTTTCACCCACTACACCTATGGTATCATGTTTTGTTAACATATTTCCCTCTCAATGTACCAAATAGAAATCAAAATAGAGAATTTAATATATTATGAGAAATCAGAAATGAAAATAGGAAGGCTTATGAATGATATTATGATAAAGCACATGTTATGCAATGACTAAAAATCTTTTGAAAATTTTTGAATTTGTAATTGGTTTTTTACCCCCCAAGTGCTTAAGCCATCCCCTCCAAGATCAAGTTGACCTTCCAAAGAGACACCTATTCGCATGGACAAACAACTATAAATAGAGCCTATTCGCTCTCCTCCAAGACAACCTTCATATCTCTCATTAGCTCTGCAGAACACTTCGGATATGAGGCATATCTCTTCTGTGGTTAAGTGTGAATTTGTGGTATACATATTCTATGGAATAGCACAAGCCTGACGCAATATATACTCATGTGGAACAGTGCGGGTTTGTGGCCTACATATCTGTGGAACCTTGCAAACCTAAGGCAATATATACTCTGTGGAACAGTGCAGGTATGTGGCCTAAATCTCTGTGGATATGAGAAGGTTGTTAGAGGGTTGGCTTGGCACTTGTGGGAGGTCATCTTGTTGGTCATTATTTGTCTATGTGATCTTATCAAAGATATGCTATAGCTATAGCTATTTTCACTGATGTACAATTAATGAAGTGACCTCTCTCTCTCATAAGGAAAGATTATTGGGTTTTACCCTTTGTGGGTTTTGCCCTGGTTATTGACCTAAATTTTGGTGTTTTGTCTCATTGTTTACTATGATCTCTATTGTTGTATTGAAGAAGTTAATGGTTTAAATTTTTCATATATAACTGCTTAATGAATGGAATGCTCTAAAGAAGTCTAATTGTATCATTGGAAGTAGTTATCAGTTTGAAAAATTGTACAAGTCTTGCTTGCACTAGAAAATCAACATAGTATTGGAGCTATGGTGAAGAAAGGAGCATTGAGATCACCTTTGGAGGAAGCCCTCAATAGGCCCAAGTCAGAAAAAGTCCTAGTTCAATTTGCATCAAAATAAGGGACCTGTTTGTGGAAGGCTAAAATTTTATATCACAGTTTGCAAGGAGATCAAGGGATAATAAGATTCATTGCATTCATTAAGATTGATGACCATGATAAGATCAAAGTCAAACCTTGACTTCTACGTTGAAAATTCCTGATTGTTTGTTGATTTGGAAGAAGACCAAGGAACATGACCTCAAGCTCAAGAGGATACAAGAAGCGAGTTATCTCTGTGAAGATGTCCAAGTAATAAGAAGCCCAAAAGTCCAAGCCTTTACATCTGAGATAAGTCCAATTTTTTCTGAAATCATCTCTGAAGTGAGGTCTCACTTACCTCTTAGTTAAGAATTGAGTCATCTTTGTGTTGGATCTGAGTTACTTCTAAGTAAGGTCTGAGTTACATGTGTTTGAGATTAAGTCTTGAAAGGAGTTCAAAGCCATCTAATCTCTCCTAAAGAGGAGAATCCTTGTTGCAAAACTATTCTAGCAAACCTTGATCAAGATATTAAAAACACATTGATGATATGTTGTTAATGTCTTGTCAAATTAATTCTCTAAAGAATGGTTTGATGACAAGAAAGGATTGATGCTTGCAAACTATGGAATAAAAGGTTTAGTCGCAAAGCGAAGATGCATAACAAGGAATTACACTTCTTATCAAATGTTGAAGCCAAAGTCTCCCTGGTCCAAGGCATTAAGGTATTAAGACCAAGAAGTAAATGTATGTATCTAACGATAATCCTTTTTTGTGTTTGAGAAAACTCTGTGGATCAGGCATATGTCTACATATGTTTTTTGAAGCTCATTTGCTCAAATAACATTGTTGAAGACTCAAAATATTTGATCTCAAAAGGACTCTCTTAAAACCTTAAAAGGCATTGGCATGTCACAGTGGAAAAGATTAAATTATTTCTCATCTTGACATATTGCCCAATTTTGTTTTTAGTTTAGAAAAGGTTTCTATGCATAGCATTCTAACATGAGGGAACTAAGTTCAAAGATTGATGACTCTTAGAAACTCAGAGAAAGAGCTATGCATCATCGCTACAATTTTTGTTTGAATCATTCATCATAAGAGGAGCTCTGTTAGAAGTCTGAAGGCTTGTTACAAAAGTTCAAAAAAGTCTGATTATGGAAGAATTCAGAACCATTAAGAGACTAACGAAGTCATAAATCTTTGAATAAAAGGTATGCATCCTTTGTTAAAGATCACGCTTCTATTAATACTCAGAATAAGCACTATAAAGGTTGGGAAAGATACCCGAAGTAACATTATCAAGATTAAAGGTTATTGCTTGGCTCCTTGTTTGAAACGTTTTCATACAAAGTTCACTGCAAAGATAGACATCTGAAATCCAATCTATAGTATGGTGCCTCCTTAAACCTTTTGAATGTGAAACTCTTATTTGAGAAAGGCCCCGTTAGAAAGAGCATAAAATGGGTTTTAAGTTTTGCATCTAGACCTTGTTGATATCCTACCTTGGAAAATTCATGTGCAGTTGTTAAGGATTGACATGCATTAATAAGTGTGGTGCATACAATGATCTATGTATTAAGTACTGATAATGCTAAGACTAGCATGTCTTAAATTGCTCCACTGTAAAATGTGAAGCCATTAAATTATTGACCGAAATTGAATTGCAAAGTCTGAATAAATTTCAAACCACTAAAAATTTGAAGGCTAAAGCCTTTTCATCATTGATGCATATTGTTTGAAAGATATATCAATAACAAACTCTTTGATTCAAGCTTTGAGAGAAGGTATGTCACAAACTCGTTTTTAAGAATGACGTGAATGATCTGTCTTGAAAGAAGAAAATATTTGTCATATCACATCTTGATGAAGGAATCTTAACTACAACCAAAAAGGAGGTCATGTGCCAATTCAAGGTTGAAGTGTAGAACTCGCATGAGCAGACTCTACTTGGATTGAGGGACTAGATTATGCCTAAACTAGAATACATGATTGCTAAAATGAGAGGAATTGTGTGACTCTTATGCATGTGTTGAAAGGTTACATTGAAGTCTCAAGTATTGGACAAGGCCTGAAAGATGTCTAGTTGTCCTTTAAAATCATGATATATCATTAAAGGCGAGGACATCTTATTTTCTTTGAAAATCTTGCAAAATCTGAAGATGTCACTTGTCTAGGTCTCTCTTCAAGCCTTGAAGACCAAAGTCTCTATAGATAAAATCAAAAATGGCTGAAGACATTAGGTGCTTGCATGAATGGTTGAATATAAGGCTAAGACCTGGGTGATAAAATTTATTGCAAGTTTTTAAGAAGCAGAGGTTGTTGTTGTTGTTACAATAATTTTGTGAAAGAAGGGTTTATTGATTTGATTAGATCAAGGATCATCATTAATTCTAGGGTATGTAAACCCTAGCAAGCAACAAGGCTCAGATAAGAAATCCCTAGGGTTTATGGACAAAGCCTTAGGATTGATTGCTTTCGCTAATAGAAGTATCCCTAGCTCAAGCAAAATGACGTCTTCATGACGATGTGGACAAAGTTGATTTGCAAGATAGATGCAAGAAGGATAAGATCAAGAGGGAGCCATCATGTTCTCAAAAGATAAGTATTTTATCTCTTTTTCTTGTTTATTACTACTATTGTTGTTTCTATTAGACTCTTGTCTTTGTGTATCTTGCTTGGTTGTGACTGTTCTTTCATGCCCTCCTAGTGAGGATTGCAAGTACATGATGAATGCTCCGAGAGTTGTAGCATCAGATGGAGAGAATGGAATAACAAAGCAAATATAGTGACAAGAAGACTAGTGTTGAGCTTTGGACTCAGAAGGAGTATACTTGAACTATGCCGAAAAGAAATCAGTTGTGACTTCCAAGATAAAGATAGCTAGAAGCATCGTGCAAGGGATTACCTCAGTAAGAGGGAGAAGAATATGAAGCCAGTGTCCTCATGCATGGTACTCTTGAATTGATGGCAATTTGGTTCTACAAAGAAGAATGATGATTCATTGTTGAAGATGAGCCCATGATTTTGATGATCTATTTCTGACTAGGGTTGAGGTTCTCTATGTCCAGTGTAAGAGGGAGCTGATTTTTTTTAAATGAAGGATCTGAGTCTAATGCATTATGAGAATGCTTGATGAAGTCTTTGATCAGATCCTTTAGAAATTTGGCATGATGGACTGTGAGTCCATAGACACTCCCATAATGACAAATTTGAAGAAGTTGCGAGACTCTATTGCTAACTTGGTTGATATTGTTGATTGGATTATTGAATTATTTGTTGCATGGATTTGTTGATTCTGATTGGGTGGGTTGGATGTTCTGGAGACAAGAAAAGCACTTATGAATGTTGTCTTAGCCTAGATATCATGGATTGTAAATTTGGCAGCTTAGTGACAAATTCCAATCATTGGACTAGATTCCTCTTTCCGAGAGGACCAAAATCAACCTTTGAAGCATTGAATTTGGATAAGAAAAAAAGTATTTTTGAAGTGAAGGTCGGCCTAAGGACAAATTGCCCCTCCTCCGATGCATATAAATACAAGTGACCTCAAGCTCATTTGGACATCATCACAACACATCATTCTTCTCTCTCTTGCTTGGATTGGTTAGTACAAGTATGAGGCAACCTTCTCTCTCACACGTGTGAGGTCTCTTGCCATCTTTGACTGCAGTGTTGACTTTTTTGTTTGGAAGACTTTGACCAGCATTGACTTGGGAAATTTTGGCATGATTTGACTTCAATGTAGTGGGAGGATTTTTGTTACGGCAGTTCGCATTTTTTGGCATAGGAACCAAGGTAATCTAGGCATTTTTACCACCATTGACCGTGGGGATTGACCACAATCCTCCTCTCTCAATTGACTAAGTTTGACCGTGTATTTCAAGACTATTTTAATTGATCTTTGACCTACATTCAAGGCCAACTTGTTTGACCTTTGACCAATTTGTTGGAAGGCACTTTGACCACTGATTGTTGGACATGTTAAGGCAAATTTGACTGTTGTTGACTTTGACAGTATATCAAATTTGACAATTTGACCAAAGTTGACTTTTGAAGTTCATATTGATTGGATATTGGTTTGTCTATTTGAATAGTCAAAGTTTGAATTTGACTCATGGATTTGGGCTCATTATACTCTCCGTTGAACATTTTATGACAATCTAATAGAAGAATTTTCAGAGGGTTTTCCCACTTGTGGGGTTTTTCCCTGGTCTTTGACCAAATGAGTGTATCTTGTTGATGTTCTTGATTGTCTCCTATTGTTATTGCATTTATTTTTCTATCTTCAATTACTATTGATTATTGGAAGATCTAATTGTTATTGAAAAGATTGCTAATTGAAGAATTGAATTGGGCTAAAGTAATTGATATAGCATAGAGCAATGAAAAGTTAACATGGTATTAGAGCTAAGGTGAAGGACAAGCCCAAAAGAGACAAGAGTTAAAGAAATCATCTTTGAAAAAGTTAAAGGATTTTATCCAGTCAAGTTAAGATGTCTACCTCATTCTTCAAGGAAGATGAGAAGTTGGGAGACTCATCAAATTTTGTTGCTTGGAATACTAGGTTGGAAATCATAGCAGATGACAATGATGTTTGGGAATACATACAAGGAAAAGTACCTAAGCCTCCGGAAAATGCTCTCGTGACTGCCAAGAGCAACGAATACAAGAAAGGTGAGTTAAAAGCAAAGAAAATTATTGATGATGGTTTACAAGATCACTTACTTGCCTATGTTGGAAATTTGAAGAAGTCTAAAGATATGTATGGTAAGTTGGATGGCATGTATGAAGTTAACAATTTGAATGAAATCGTCTCCTTATAAGATCAACTCAAAGACATGAAAATGAATAAAGGAGAATTTGTGCAAACCTATATTATGAGGATATCTCGTCTTAAAGATCAATTGCAAAGAGTTGGGGAAACCATACCTGATAGGGAGTTGGTGTTGGTAACCCTGAGAGGTCTCCCTCCTACTTGGGAAACCTTCATTACCAACATAAGAAATAACAACAATTTTCTGTCATTTAATGAGCTTGTTGGAAATCTCACATAAGAAGAATCCAAAATGATTTCAAGAGGGAGAATTCAAAAACATGAAGAAGGAGAGCTTGTTTCATTTGTTACTCAAGACAAGAAGAAAAAGGGAAAAGGAAGACCATCTGGTTCAAATAGGCCCTCTCCCATGTCAAAGGACTAATAGAAGATCAAGGGATATTGAATGTTTCAATTGTCACAAGTGTGGTCACTATGCACAAGATTGTCCGAGAAAGAGAGATGCTCCAAGATTCAACTGAAGCTACAACAATAACAGGTACAACGATAGAAGAGGAAGCAATGATAGAAGAAGAAGTGATGATAGAAGAAGGCAAGATGATAAAAGAGGGAGAGATGATTGAAGGAGAAGAGATACTCCGAAAGATTGTGAAGAAAGTCCTCGTCCTCAAAAGCAGTCAAGAAACTCCAGGTATGAAAGTAACGTAGCTATTTGTTAATTTGAATACATTCTTATGTCATCCCTTTCTAGTTCTTCTCTGGATTCATATAATAGTTGGATGGTAGATAGTGGGGCTCCTAGACACCTCTCCAAATAGAAGGAAGTCCTCTCAAATCTAGTTGAGAGGGAGACGAATTTGAAGATTATTCTTGGGGACAACACTCATGTTTGGTGAAGGGCTTTGGTTCTGTTAAATTTCATTTAGACTCTGGGGAATCTATTTTTCTTCATAATGTGATGTATGTGTTGGGGTTAAAGAAGAATTTGGTATCTATATCTGCTTCAGAGGACAAAGGAATGAGAGTAGCCTTAATCAATGTAAAGGTCCTCTCATGGCCAAAGGAATACCAAATGAGAAATGCTTTTACATGGGGATCTAGAGTCGATGGAAAACCTCTTCTAGCATTGGTGCACGACATTATCAAAGTGAGTTATGGCACCAGAGTAAAAATAGTCGAGGGGACCACTCCCATCTAGTAGGATCAAGACTAATGATACTCCCAAACAGAATGGAGTAGCTGTGAAAGAACAGGTTTGGAAGGATGTTATGGTCAAAGAGTCAATTATGACAAATGATGTATGGAATGTTGTTCCAATATCTCAAGGAAATCCTTACGCAACTTCAAAATAACTATATAAGATAAAGCATGAAGCAAATGGAAGCATTGAAAAGTACAAGGAAGAAGTATATGTTAAGCAGCCTTTGGGTTTGAAGTACACGATAGGAAGACTCATATTTGCAAATTGAAGATATCATTATGTGGTTTGAAGCAAGCTCGAGCCTAGTATGCCTGAACTGGCAATTACTTAATGAAGCTTGGAATTAAAAGAAGCATTGTCAATATGAACCTTTACTTCAAACTAGTCCAAGGTACGACTTTGATTTTGATTTTATATGTTGACAATCAAAGACTTTGATTTTGATTTTATATGTTGACAATCTATTCTTGATAGGTAGTGAGCCTCTGATGATTGACCATAAGAAGGAGTTGGCGTCTGAGTTCAATACGAAAGGTCTTGGTCTGAGATACACTTCCAGAGATATGAAATTGCATGGATACACCGATGATGATTGGGCTGGAAACATTAGTAACAAGAAGAGCACATCTGGGCGCTACTTGGGATATACGATGATATCTTGGATAAGAAGGGAACAAAAGTTTGTTAGGTTAGAAGAGTTGTTTGAGCGGGTCCTAGATACAACGATGATATATTGCGACAACAAGATATCCAATTGCCATTGAATCTCGTATCCGAGCACATTGAGATCAAATATCATTACGTACGTGATATGGTGCAAAGAGGAGTTTTGAGACTCTACCATACTTCGTCTAATGAGCAGATTGCAGACATGGATCAGGTTGGACTGATGGATGTGACCGTCCTAGGTAAGGGCCCAGCTGATTGAGGGCAATGAGCTATGCTCTTCCCCTTGTCTAAGCTCCAAGGGTGAGCAATTGAGCCTTAGTGCTCCTGGGGTTGAGGGACCTTTGGATTTGTCGGAGTATACCCCAGTTGGCATCTGTCTTTCCCACCCATCTAGCCAATAGGTGTTGGCTGCTTAAGTTAGGCACAATCCTTACCATTTATGATAAGTGGCATCCAGCTCAAGCTAGAGATGCAGGTGTTCTACCACTTGACTCTTTAGTGTCACATTGGGAAGATCAAAAGATAATAAGATAGGTTTGATCCTTACCATTTTATGGTAAGTGGTATACCTCCTATTATCACCAGGCAGTGGGATAGACGCGATCCTTACCTCATAAGGTAAGTGGTATCCCTCCTATTCTTTGTTGGTTTCTAGGGTGGTAGCATTGGCTCCCCGCTTGCAAATATTCTCGGGTAGTAGCATTGGCTCCCAACTGGCAGTTACTCTAGATGGTAGCAGTGGCTCCCCTATGATTCTTCTTCTTTATATTCGAGAATGATTCAACAGATAGAGTCGAGCAGAGATAAGACATGATTTGATGACAAGATACTTTGGATTTGACGGAGTATACCCCAATTGGCATCTGTCTTTCCCACCCATCTAGCTAATGGATGTTGGTTGCTTGAGTTAAGCGTGATCCTTACCATTTATGGTAAGTGGCATCCCGCTCAAGCTAGAGATGCAGGTGTTCTACCACTTTTAGGGTCATGTTGGGAAGTTCAGTAGATAATAAGATAAGTGTGATCCTTACCATTTATGGTAAGTTGTATACCTCCTATTATGGCCAAGCAGTCGGATAGGCGCGATCCTTACCTCATAAGGTAAGTGGCATCCCTCCTATTATTTGTTGGTTTCCCAGGTGGTATCATTGGCTCCCCGCTTGCAGATATTCCTGGGTGCTAGAATTGGCTCCCCGTTGGTAGAGATTCCCGAGTGGTAGCATTATCTCCCCGCTTGTACAGATTTTCGGGTAGTAGCATTGGCTCCCAACTGGAAATTACTCTAGATGGTAGCAGTGGCTCCCCGATGGGTAGAGGGTGCTAATTGAAGCTCCCCTATGATTCTTCTTCTTTATACTCGAGAATGATTCAGCGGATAGAGTCAAGCAGAGATGAGACATGATTTGATGACAAGATACTTGCGATGATCACATGATGCAGTTGGAATTTCTTCCTAACCGAGAGGGAATGTTAATTTCACAGCTTAGTGACAAATTCCAATCATTGGATTATGTTCCTCTTTCCGAGAGGACCAAACTCGACCTTTGAAGCATTGAATTTGGATAAGGAAAAATGTATTTTTGAAGTCAAGACCACATGTATACAAATTATCAAGGTCAGCCCCAAGGACAAATTGCCTCTCCTCCAACACATATAAATACAAGTGACCTCAAGCTCATTTGGACGTCATCACAACACATCAGTGTTCTCTCTCTTGCTTGGATTGGTTTGTACAGGTTTGAGGCAACCTTCTCTCTCTCACATGTGTGAGGTCTCTTAGCATCTTTGACTACAGTGTTGACTTTTTTGTTTGGAAGACTTTGGCCAACATTGACTTGGGAAAGTTTGGCATGATTTGACTTTGATCTTGTGAGAGGATTTTTGTTTGGGTAGGCCGTGTTGCTTGGCATAGGAATTGAGGTAATCTGGTCAATTCAACCACTATTGACCGCAGGGATTGACAATAGATTTCATACTTGCATTGACCATAGTCCTCCTCTCTCCATTGACTAAGTTTAACCGTGTATTTCAAGATTGTTTTCACTAATCTTTGACTTGCATTCAAGGTCGAGTTGTTTGACCTTTGACCGAGCTATTGGAAGGAACTTTGATTGTTGACTAGTGGACTGGTTAGGGAAAATTTGACTATTGTTGACTTTGACAATTTGACCAAAGTTGACTTTTGAAGCTTATATTGATTGGATATTGGTTTGTCTATTTGAATAGTCCAAGTTTGACTTTGACTCTTATGGATTTGGGCTCATTGTACTCTCTGTTGAACATTTTATGACAATCTAATAGAAGAATTTTCAAAGGGTTTTCCCCCTTATGGGGTTTTTCCCTGGTCTTTGACCAAATCAGTGTCTCTTGTTGATGTTTTTGATTGTCTCCTATTGTCATTGCATTTATTGTTCTATCTTCAATTATTGTTGATTATTGGAAGATCTAATTGTTATTGAAAGGATTGTTAATTGAAGAATTGGATTGGGCTAAAGTAATTGATATAACATAGAGCAATGGAAAATTAACATGGATGAGTATTATGCAGACCTATGTTGCATTTAGCACAACTGAAGTTGAGTATATAGCTGATTGTTCAGCCTGTTATGAAGCAATTTTCCTTCGAAAGTTGTTTGTTGGTTTGTTTGACCAAGTGTTGGAATCTACCGTGATATATCCAAAGTTGTTAGAAGCTTTCTAAAAATCTGCTTTTTCATGACAAGTCGAAGCACAATGAGATCATGTAGCACTATATTCGGGATGTTTCCCAAAGAAGAGTTGTGAGGCTCGAATACATTTTTGCTGATGAGAAAGGTTGTTGATGATTTGACAAAGCCACTATCCCAGATGAAATTTGTTTGCTTCTGAGAGAAACTTGAAATAATTGAGAATCCCTCTCTTAGAGAGAGGAAGCATTGATTGTATAGCATCATGAATCTTCCTTGGGCTTGGCTGAGAAACCATGGTTTATGGTTGGGAAGATTGTTTTTGTTACTCCCTTGGGTCATTGAGTTTGACCAATAAACCTTACAGTTGGGGAGGTTGCTTTTGAGGATTGGATTGATCCCTTAGGTCAATGTGTTTGACCGAGGGACCAATAGGCTTGGTTGGGGACACTAATTTTGAGTACTCTCCCTTGGGTCATTGCATTTGACTGAGAGACCATATGGTTAAGGAGATTGGCCCTTTTGACATCGAGATCAGGACTCCTCCCTTAGGTCATGGTCCAAGAGACTATATAGTCAGGGAGTTTGATATTGAGATAGGGGTTCCTCCCTTAGGTCATTGAGCTTAATCGAGAGTCCCTTGTTTATGGTCAGGGGGGTAGACCCTGTGTACTCTCTCAGGTCATTGAGTTTGACCCGGAGACCATTGGTATGGTCGAAGAATTTGATCCTGGTTACTTCCTTGAGTCATTGTGTTTGACTAAGAGACCAGTAGGTTGGTCGGGGAGATTGATGTTGTGTTCTCTCTCTTGGGTCTAAGTCAATGATTTTGACTTAGAGACCAGTGGGATTGTCAGAGAGATTGAATTTGATCGAGAGACCCTTGTTTATGTTCAAGGAGACAAACCCTGTGCACTCTCTTAGGTCATTGAGTTTGACCCGGAGACCATTGGTATGGTCGATGAGTTTGACCTTGATTACTTCCTTGAGTCATTGTGTTTGACTTAGAGACCAGTAGGCTGGTCAAGGATATTGAAGTTATGTTCTCTCTCTTGGGTCATTGATTTTGATTAAGATACCAGTGGGATTGTCATAAAGGTTCACTTTGATTACTCTCTTAGGTCATTGAGATTGGTTGGGAAACCATTTCATATGGTTGGAGGGTTTGGTTTCATGAATGATATTGATAGATCTCATGGTCAGTTAGGTACTAACCCCGATGCCATTCATTTTGGCTTGTGGGATGAGTTTGATGCTATGTGTATTTCCTTATGATGAGACTTGTACATCTGACTTTGTGATCTCTCCCTTAGGTCATTACCAAGAGACCAATGGATTGGTCGGGGAGATTGATCTTAGGAGAGACCGAAAAGTACCTCCCTAGCTAAGAGGGAGTGTTGAAAAATGGTAGTTGAAAATTTTTAATTTTTAATTATTGGTTTACTGCCCCACAAGTGCTCAAGTCAACCCCTCCCAGATCAAGTCAACATGCCCAAGAGACACACCTTTCGCATGAACAAACTATAAATAGAGCCTATTCGCTCTCCTCCAAGACACACTTCGGATATCTCATTAGCTCTGCGAAACACTTCAAATCTCAGGCACATATATCCTTTGTGGTTAAGTGTGAACATGTGGTATACATCTTCTATAGAAAAGCACAAGCCTGAGGCAATATATACTCTATGGAACATTGCTAGTTTGTGACCTATATAACTGTGGAACCTTGCGAACCTAAGGAAATATATACTTTGTGGAATAGTGTGGGTCTATGGCATGAATCTCTGTGGAACCTTCTGGACCTAAAGAACCATGCGAACCTGTGGTTCATTATATTTATAACATATGCAAGGTTCAGTGGCACATATCTCTATGGACATGAGGGTTGGCTTAGCACTTGTGGGAGGTCATCTTACTGGTCAGTATTTGTCTATGTGATCTTATCAAGGATATGCTATTTTGACTGATGTATAATTTATGAATCGAACTCTCTTTCATAAGGAAAGATTATTGGGTTCTTTCCTTTGTGGGTTTTTCCCTTGTCATTGACCTAAGTTTTGGTGTCTCTTGTCTCAATGTTTACTGTGATCTCTATTGCTCTATTGAAGAAGTTAATGGTTGAAATTTTTCATGTATAATTGCTTAATGATTGGAATGCTCTAAACGAGTCAAATTGTATCATTAGATGTAATTATCAGTTTGAAAATTTGTACTAGTTTTGTTTGCACTAGAAAATAAAAAAAATTGTAATCAAGGGGAAGAAAAACCATTGTATTGAAACAAGAAGGTACCAGTTAGAACTAAAAGAGAACACATTTTCTACCTTTACACTCCCTTGCACATCTACAAGTATGTCATACAAAAATATTTCAATAGCTTTACCAATGCTCCTCCACCTTCCTTAAACTACATTTGCATAGCACTCATTAAATAAATAAATGTATCTAATTTAAACATGAATCTTGCACCAAAAGATAACCCACCCTCTACCTTTGCTTCCACCTTTGCTATGGTGCCTTCCATCTCTCTCATACAAAGATATTCACTAGTTTCACTAGTGGTCTTTCAACTTTTTAAATCTGCATTGCACTTAAATTTCAACAAAAGATGCAGCGACAAATGAGTTAAATAAAAATGGTCATTAAACCATATAATTATGTAGCAACAAATAAAGAAGTAAATTCCCCCAAACATACCTCCTTTCGCTTTGCCCACTACACTTGTGAGCTCTTCATCAATGTTAAACCCACATTATGGGTTGTTAAGATCTTCCTCAATTTCCCCACCAATTGATCCTAGAATAAAATGTGAATAAAAGAAAAATAGATCAAAAGACATAAGGAAAAAAAATATATCAAACCACAAATTAGCATGGCCATGCTCACAAATACAAAAATATAACAACCTCAACATTAAAAAAAACAAAACAACAATAGAAAAAGATATATCTAGCAATAGGAAAATGCAACAAAAATAACAAAAAGAAAACATGAAAAAGACAAATAAGAGGTAAACTCTGCACTGCAACCGCAAAAAGTATCCATGGCTGATGAGGGGCACCCTACACATCAAAAAATAAATAAGTATTGAATAGAGACTACAAAACATTCTGAAAAATATTAAATACACATCAAATATTGTGAGAAATATGCAACATAGATCAAAAATATCTTATGAGAAATCTTAAATGGAGAACAAAAATCTTATGAATAATCTTATGCACTAAAAGCTTAAAAGTACCTCTTAACCAAACACCAAAAATCATAATTCCTAAATAAGTAAGGAGGAGAACTATATTTTTTGCAATAAGAAAGATAAAAAAGATTAAATAGCAAATCATACATAGATTTCACATTGAAATAAAACTAATCTCCACCTTTTCCTCTTCACAAAAATATTTGAATAGTTTCATCAATGATGATCCACATTCCTTTACCTACATAGCATTACATTCAATAATTAAACAAATGACTAATATTGTAAAATGGCTTAAAAGTTAAACAAAAACACATATTGGAGCATCCATACACACTGTCGTAACATAGGTTATTATTGCAAAACATACATGGGTTTTACACCAAATAGGAACCGACAAGAAAATAAACAAAAAGAAAACAAGATCTAAAACCCTAAGAAAACATGGATCTGCAAACCTAAACATGGATCTACAACCCTAAAATGTATCAATGGCCAACCAAGGACACCTTGCATGCCAAGAAAAATATAATGAGTAACATTAAATACACAAAATGTTTTGAAAAACATGAAACAAATACCACAACATCTTATGGATAATCTTCATTAGAGACCACCAATATTATTATTTGTATGTATTAGTAAGTACAACTTATGCAAACACTAAAAATCATCAACCCTAAATAGATAAAAAGGGAGGAGAACTGTGACATTTGAAATGAGAGGGATTTCGTAACAAAGCATACACAAATTTTGCACCAAAAAAGAGCACACCTCTACCTTTGCCTCTACCTTTACACTTTACAACAATCTCATTCTCATGAAGAAATTTTAGTAATTTGTTAGTGATCCTCCACATTCCATTACCTGCATTGAATTCAATAAACATAATGAAAAATATTAAATACACAAAAAAGATTGTGAGATATTATTATGAATAATCTTATGCACTAGGAAGTACATATTATGTAAACACTAAAAATAATAAAACCTAAAAAGATAAGAAGGGATAATCATAGAAAAGTAACTAGCTAAATGGTGGATCATATATGGATATTTGCACCAAAATAGAACTCATCTCTACCTTTGTGTCTACCTTTGCACTTTGTTGCAGCCTCTCCCTCCCTCACAAGTACATTTTAGCAGTGCAACTAGTGATTTCTCCATCTTACATTACCTGCATTACATTGTGGTCAATAATTAGATAAATGACAAATAATGTAAGATGTCTCAAATTTAAACACACACACACATATATGGATATTTCACCAAAAAGAACTCATATCTACCTTCGTGTCTACCTTTGCACCTTGTTGTAGCCTCTCCCTCCCTCACAAGTACAGGTTAGCAGTTCAACTAGTGATTTCTCCAGCTTACATTACCTGCATTACATTGTGGTTAATAATTAGATAAATGACAAATAATGTAAGATGTCTCAAATTTTAATACACACACATATCGCCTCAACCTTCGCCTTCAGCCACTACACCTATGGAATCATGGGTTGCTAGGACCTAGCATAATTCCCCGATCAACGTACCAAATATAAACCAAAATAGACACTTTAATATCTTATGAGAAATAATAAATAAAAACAAAAGGTCTTATCAGTAATATTATGAAAAGTACATATTATGCAATAACCAAAAATCATAATTAAAGAGGAGAGAGAGTCATTGTATTGAAACGAGAATAAATCCATCTTGAACCCAAAAGAGAATCCAACTCTCCTACACATCTACAAGTCACTACAGGAGCTCGGATTAGGAATAGGAATTATCTCGTTGCTACCACAGTTTAGTGTTTCGGTGCTACCACAATTTGGTGCCATTACAAGATGATTTTGATGCAATGACAAGATCTAAATGCTATCACAATGAAGATGGTTTCGGTGCTACAATGACAAGGTCTATCACAATGAAGAAATTGCTACAATGACAAGGTCTAGGTGCAATGAAGAAGGTTTCGGTGCTGCCAAAGTGACAAGATCTCACAGTGAGATGGTTTCGTTGCTATCACAGTGATAAGGACTCGGTGATCTCATAGTTAGGATGACTTGATGGAGGATGTCTTGGGTCTAGATTGTAAGGGTCTTGGTCATCTCATCTTGAATCTATTGAAGGAAGAATTTTGACTGGGTTTTCCCCAAGAGTGGGGTTTTGCCCTGGTAGCATGCCTACATCTTTTGTTCTCTTCTATTTGTTGCTTGGCATTAATCTTGATGATAAGAAAAAGATATTTCGAAAGAATAAATAATAATAATGAAAAACTTCACAAAATAATGTCATAATAAGAGAAATCATGTAACTACCACTTTTTGGATTTCTCAACAACTTCTTCCCAAGGTTGCTAGGGAGCGGGAGCGGAAGCAAGGAGCGATATTTTCAAAAGCTCCCGGTTCGAGAGCGAATTTTTATATAATATATATTTTGATGCATATATGTCAAAAAGCATGTAAAATGATGAATTAGATATAAAAAACATAAAAACATGGATTGAACCATATAACATCAATCATCTAGAAGTTATAATATTCATTAACCACGTCCACAACTTAGTAACATACAACATATCGAGCCTCATGATTCATGAAACTTAAAAGTTTCAAGCTTTCAAAACTCAATATATAACATTTATCATCATTGATCCCTAAAGATGTAACTTGTAATTGTAACCATTACCATTACCAAGTATATCGAGCCTCGTGATTCATCAAACTTAAAAGTTTCAAGCTTTCAAAACTCAATATATAACATTTATCATCATTGATCCCTAAAGATGTAACTTGTACTTGTAACCATTACCATTGCCAAGTAACCAAACGATAGCAAAGAATATCTAACATGAAATGAAATGTTTCAACTTTCATGATGCATCATATTCATAATTCATTACCAATGTGTTATAAACGCCAACTTCAAACTTAAATTGTCATATATTGTTTACAAAAAATACAATAATAAATATGAAAGAGTCCATAGTTATAAAAAGTATTAGAATCTAGAAAAGACGAGTAAACCTATTATCTATTGCTTGATCCTCTTGCCACAAGAAATTTCTAATCTCTTTTCTCGTGTTTGACTAAGGAAGACCAAGTTGTTTTGAGAATTATTTGGGGTTGTTTTGACCGGCATTGGCTTTCTGGTTAGGGTTTAAGTTTGATTGCAGTTGACTATAAAAATTTATAGGGTTGTTTTGACTTTGTATTAAGCAAAGTCAATTTGACTTTTGTACTCTCTCTCCGCTGAACTTAATAATAAGAAGAATTAATCAAAGGGTTTTCCCCACATTGGGATTTTTCCCTAGCATCTGCCAAATCTGATGTCCTCTTGTTTGGGCTTGTCTTCTACATTTTGTTTCATGTTCTATCTGCTTTTATTGTCAATGTGATTATTGTGATTGCTATTGGAAATTGGAAATTGTTATTGGGCTACTAAGGAACATTGAAGTACATTGTGCTAAGCATAGAACATACCATTGTTAACTAAAATTAACATTGTATCAAAGCCCAAGTGGAGACAAAGCCCAAGCAAGAGTAAGAAAAGCAATCACTAAGGAAAGTTGTTGGGCAAGAATATTAGTCTAGTTTCAATGACGACTACATCATACTTCAAATCCAAGGACAAGCTCAAGGACAAATCCAACTATCATGCATAGAAGATCACTTTGGGAGAGAATTATGTTATGGACTATGTAAAGGGAAGAGTGGTGGAGCCTCCTTCAAATGCTCCTGCTACTGCAAAAACAAAGTACAAGAAAGGTGAGGTCAAAGCTAAGAAAATTATAGTAGACTCCATTCAAAAGCATTTGGTTGCATATATTTCTGATTTGGAAACATCTAAGGATATGTAAGATAATGATAAGTTAGTTGGGATATTCAAAGTAAACAATGCAAATCAAATCCTCTTTCTCAAGAACTAGTTGAAAGACATTAAGATGGATAGAGGAGAGTCTATTCAATCCTACTTCATGAAGATTACTAAAATCAAGAATGATCTTCTATCTATTGGAGAAGTTGTTGGTGACAGGGAGCTCACTCTTATTACACTTGGAGGTCTTACAAGAGCATGGGATGTGTTTAACACTACCATCCTCAACAATGACAGGGTCCTAGGTTTTGATGAATTATTGGTTAGATGCACTCAAGAAGAAATAAGGATGATGGAGAGAGATAAGCCCTCAAATGGAAACGATCCTACTGCTTTCCCCTCTCACCTCTCATGCTAAGAGGAAGAACAATGTTGGTCCAAGGAGAAAAGGTTAAGGATTTAAGTTGGGATTCAAAGAAGGAAGAAAAGGAAGATGCGACAATTGCAACAAGTTTGGCCACTATACTAGAGAGTGTCCTCACAAGAAGGATACTCCAAAGGATGATGACACCAACAACCACAACAACTACAAAGGCAATGGAAATCAAAGGAACAACAAGTTCAACAATAAAGGAAAGAGGAATGCTCCTACTACTCGATATGGAAATGGTCGTCCTCCCAAAAGATCAAGAAATTCTAGGTATGAGGAAAGTAATGTTGTAGAAAAACAACATGAATTTTATGTTATTTCCGTTTTATCTACTGCCTCTCCTTCGGATATATTGGATCATTGGTTGATTGGTAGTGGAGCCTCAAGGCACTTCACTGGGTACAAAGAGGCCCTCTCAAATTTGGTTGAAAAAAAGACTAACTTGCAAATCATACTTGGAGATAATGCCACCTATGCCGTGAAATGAATAGGTACCATCACTCTTCACTTGAATCAAGGTCAAACCATTCATCTACGAGAAGTATTGTATGTGCTCGATTTGAAGAAGAAACTGGTATCTGTTTCTGTGATGGAAGATAAAGGCTTCAAGGTAGAATTCATTGATGGAAAGGTACCTCTTTGGCAAAGAAACCCTAAAGATAATTTACACTTGGATTTAGGGTAGATGGTCTTTATCAAGTTGGAGGATGTCCTCTAGGAGCCATGTTGTGCGACACTTCTCTTCAATCTGAATTATGACATCAAAGATTTTCCCACTTTCATTACAAAGCCTTACCTAGGGTAAGGAAGATGGTCACATATATGTCCAATTTTAACATGAATCATGAAGGTGTTTGTCAAAATTGTGCAGCTGGGAAACTTACAAGGGGACCATTCCCCTCAAGCGAAAGTCAAACTTCTGATATTCTTCAACTGGTCCAATCTGATCTATCTAGTATGTTACCTATAACATTATTAGGGGGATACTTATATTATTCTATCTTTGTGGATGACTTTTCTCGCAAAACATGGAGCTATTTTTTGAAGAAGAAGGATGAAGTATTCAAATGGTTTTGTGCTTTCAAAGCCTTGGTGGAGAATCAAACAGGGAAGAAGATCAAAATATTGAGGCCTGAAAATGGAACCGAATATGAATCAAATGAATTCAATGACTATTGTATTGAAGCTGGCATTAAGAGGGAGACAACCATTGCATACACTCTTGAGCAAAATGGGGTAGTTGCTGAAAGAAAGAATTGAACGATCATGGAAGCCACTCGTGCCATGCTTCATGATCTAGGTCTACCAAAGTTCTTATGGGGAGAAGTTGCAAATATTGTCGTATATGTTCAAAATAGGTGTCCACATCAAGCATTAAATTTCAAGACCCCCGAAGATGTTTTCACTGGTAAGAAACCTGTTGTTTCTCATTTTAGAATATCTTGTTGTCCCATGTATTTTCATGTGCCTAAAGAAAAGAGAAACATGTTGGGATCATGTGAGAAGAAAGGAACTTTTGTGGGCTACAGTGAAAACTGAAAGGCATATAGAATCTATGTGCCTAGTCAACAAGATGTGGAAGTAAGCCATGATGTTATATTTGATGAAAACACTGCTCTTGGGAAAGCTAGAGATCTCCCCATTTCAAGAAAGGGAATGATGATACTACAGGAAAGCAAGATGAACCTTCATCTAATGAGCATATGCCCGATGTTGAATTTCTGATGGATCCCATTGATCCACCTCCTAGTGATCCCTCTACCTCAAAGAAAAGACCGTTGCGGCTCAAAGACACTCTTGAAAATGCTGAAAAGCATATTGCTCCAAGAGGGACATTTTGTGAAAGTAAGAAGCCCATCGGGTATCAAGGGTACCTTGCTGCTATGAGTATTATTGTTCAATCTGAGCCTTGTACGTTTGAAGAAGTCGTGAAAGACCAACTATGGAAGGATTTGATGAATGAGTATGAATCCATCATGAAGAATGATGTATGGGATGTGGTTCCTAGACCCAAGGCCAAGTTTGTGGTCACCTCTAAATGGTTTTACAAAATCAAACATGGAGTTGATGGGAGAGATGAAAAATATAAGGCCAGGTTTGTTGCTCAAGGCTTCTCTCAAAAGGAAGGGGTGGACTATGATGAGATATTTGCACCTGTTGACCTATATACCACTATCTGTTTGATTATTGCTCTTGTTGCCTCTCAATGATGGAACCTACACCAAATGGATGTTAAGATTGCTTTCTTGCATGGATCGCTTAAGGAGGAAGTCTACTTGGAACAACCTGAGGGGTTCAAAGTACAAGGTCGAAAGACACACGTATGCAGATTGAAGAAAGCTCTATATGGGTTGAAGCAAGTCCCTAGGGCTGGGTATGAGAGGATTGATAGATGTCTTATGAAGCTGAGATTTACAAGGAGTGAAGCTGACCCTAAGTTATATTTCAAGGTTGAGAATGACAGGCCCCTCATTCTTGTCCTTTATGTGGATGATCTCTTTTTGAGAGGTGCAGTCCCTCTCATTTATCAATGCAAGAGGGAGTTGGCTTCCGAGTTCGAGATGAAGGACCTAGGGTTGATGCACTACTTCCTAGCCCTGGAGGTCTGGCAAAAGCTAGAAGAGATTTTCCTTTCTCAAGGAAAATATAATGTGAAGCTGCTCGAGAGATGTGGGATGGTGGATTGCAAGTTTGTGCCTACTCCGATGGAACTCAAATTCAAGAAGCTATGTGGAAGTGTTGTTGGGCTCGAATTGGCAAATCCTTTTGAATATAGACAACTTGTGGGGACCCTAAACTTTCGTCTTGACATATGCTTCGTTGTGAACACGTTGAGTCGATTTATGGTCAAGCCTCATCAGATACATTGGATTGCTGCTAATAATATCTTGAGATATCTTCAGAGCATAATCTATTATGGACTGAGATACATTGTCGGGAATTTGAGGCTACAGGCATATACAGACGTTGACTGGGTTGGCAGTGTGGTGGATCTTAATAGCACGTATGGATGTTGCTTCTCATTAGGGTTTGCTTCAATTTATTGGAAGAGAAGGAAGCAGAAATCGGTTGAACTAAGCATCATCGAGGATGAATACATTGCAGTAGTATGGCCTATTGTGAAGTTGTTTGGTTGAGGAGGCTCTTCAGCCAGCTATTTGATCACGTGTTGGATACCATCGTGATATTTTACGACAACCAGAGTGGGATTCACCAATATATTCGTGTCAAAATATAATCATCCAAATAACACCAGAATGAGCGGCTCACCTCCAACAACAATGTAGTAGAGGTTGGGGTCTACTTAAATCTTAGTGAATCTCAATCCCTTAAGGTATTTGTCAATACAAGCATACCATGCTCGAGCCTATACAAGGCTCTCTTGAGCTTGCAAACATGAGACCCCATGTTGCAAGTCTCAAACCCCTCCAGTTGCTCAATAAAAATCTACTCCTCAACAACCCCATTGAGGAACATTCTTTTAACACCCATCTGGTGGATCTTCCACCCCATCTAAGCTACAATGGCTATAATGGTCTTAACAGACGAATATATGCCCACGGGGGAAAATGCCTTGTCATAGTTAATGCCCTCTACCTGCGAGAACCCCTTGGCCACAAATATTTCCTTGTATCTCTCAATGCTCCCACCAGCCCCATGCTTAATCTTGTAGAACCAACCAAAGCCCACAATGAATTTTCCCTCAGGCCTAGGTACCACGTCCGAGACACCATTTTTAATGATGGAGGCATACTCCTCTACCATGGCATCCCTCCACACATGTTGAGTGGTTGCCTCCTAGTAGCTAGAAGGCTTGGCATCCAACAACTCAGTCATTAGTGCCATATACCCTGCGTACCTCTATGGATGTCAACTCTATCAAACTGATGCACTGGGATTCATGGCCTAAGTGCACTCCACTCTCTCCTTCATCTACGTGCCCCCCTTGTCCTCATACTACTCGGCTTGCCCATCAATGTGTATAGTTGTAGTATGAGGTGCTAGTTGAGCCTCATGCCTGGGAGCATGTTGCTCCTCCTCCTGCACTCTAGCCTACTCATGCCCTAAGGACTTACTCAAAGCCCTTTGTTCCTCAAACTTCACAACTCTCTTGATTATTGTCTTCTTGAGTGTTGGTATGTATACAATTTACATCGTTGATGTCTCGTTGTAGCCCATCAAGATGCCCTTCTCCATTGTGGGCTCCAACTTCAATCTTTTCTCCTCCAGCACATGGCAGTACACCAGGCTACCAAAGATATGGAAATGTGAAACGACCTATATCTTGCCTATAAAGGCCTCCTCTAGTGTAACTCACTCCAACACTATATGTGGACTATGATTCTGCAAGAACATTGTTTGCATGCCATGCCTCAACCCAAAGAAACTTGGGCAACACCTAGTCACGCAATATGTTTTGGCCGCTCCAACTATGGCTCTATTCTTGCGCTCTACCACCCTATTATGTTGAGGGCTATAAGGTGTGGTTAGCGCCCTCCTAATGCCCTCCTTAGCACAAAACTCCTTGAAGGCATTTGAGGTATACACCCCACCGTTATCTGACCACAATGCCTTGACTTTCTTGCCATTCTAGTTCTTCGTCAAGGCCTTAAACTCATGAGACTTCGACAAGAATTTGTTATTTTTCTTCATGAAAAATATCCAGGTCTTTCTCGAGTGATCATCTCTAAAGTGACATAATATTTGTACACCATGAGGGATGCTGAAGAGAAGGGACCACAAACATCTAAATGGACAAGGTCTAAGATGCCCTTGGCCTTGTTGTCTCTAGCAGGAAAAGAGGTTTTGGCATACTTTCCAAGTGTGCAGCCCTTGCACACCTCATGTTGGTCCACGATACATTGTGGCAACCCCATCGCTATCTCCTTGAGAATTTTCAACATGCCATGGTGCAGATGCCCGACATGCCTATGCCATAACTCTCCAAGCTCCCTATCTGAGTCATGGCTCTCTCTGCCAATTAATTTTGTGGTTGTCTCAAACAGCAATATGTACGGGTTCTTTTGTCTAACCCTAATTTGCTTGGCCACCTTGGAGTCAAAGGGTTTTATAAAAACTCTACACTACCTGAAGGTCACTTTGTACCCCTTATCCTCCAACATTGAAACTAATATAAGGTTCTTCTTGAGCCATGGTATGTAAAGGACATCTCTAAGAAACAGAGGGTTTCCCGACTCCCTCTCAAATCAAAATGTACCAATGTCCTCGGCTCGGTACCTCCTATCATCTCCCATCTCGATATGGAATTGCATGTCATTCTCTATCAATTTGCTAAATTAGTTTTTATTCCTCGTCATGTGACAGGACGCACCGTTGTCTATGTACCATAAGTTGGTAGCCAACGAGTTGGCCATGAATGCAATAAGTGAGAACTCCCTCTCAAAGTGAGAAGAGAACTCGTCTATCTCTAAAAAGGCCATTACTTGGTCCTTCTTGGACCCTTTCTTCCAACTAGGCACTTAGTAGCATATTGCCCAAATTGGTGGCACAAAAAGCACTTGATCTTGTTGAGATCTTTCTTCTTCTTTTCTCCCTTGGAGCTCAACTCATCGCCACTGGTCTTCTTTCCCTTCGACTTGCTCCCTTTGTTGGCTAGGGCAAACTTTTCATCATCTTAGGTCTTGACATGAGACCATGATTGAGCTTGTCTACGAATTTCTTCTTAGACACAATCACCCCATAATCGCTCCTAGTTTGAAAGCTTCTCTCTAGCACATACTTTGTCTGTAAAAGTTTCCTAAGCCTTGGTCAAACCCATCAAGGAAAAACTCACAAGTTCTAAACCTGAAATTGTCTCACCCACACCAGCCAGTTTGTCCCTTAGTTAGGTAAACTTGGTGAGGTTAGACACGACGGAATCAAACTCGGTCATTCAAATGGTTCTCAATTTATCCTTCAATGCTAGCTTTATGGCCTTGCTTGAACCCTAGTAGAGACCAATGATGGTCGTCCACATAACTTGGGTTGTCTTATTTCTGATCAAATGAGGAATTATGTGATCTTTGACTCCTTCCAAGATGATGCTCCTTGCCTTGGCATCTCATCTATTATGTTGAACCAACTCCTAAGGTTCATTAGGGGCAGCTAGAAAATTATCCACAAACTCCCACACCCCTTGTTCCTCCAACACCATGCTAATCCTCTCAATTCATGAGCATAGGTTGGACACATCATCCAACCCATCCTCAAATATGAGACCCTAATATGTCATAGTGCCAATTCGTTTTACCCAGAAAACCTAGTCGCCAAGTCAAATTGGTGAACTCGCTCCCTCTGGACACAAAACCTGCTAATAAAGATGAAACATGTGCTTCGTCTTCAATCAAAGGCTATGCTCTGATACCATGTTAGTTTTCCTTAAAACCCAGTAACTAATTTCCGATTTTATAAACATGCACTCAAAAATACAATTTTAGTTGTTATTTTGAAACCTAAATCAAAGATACTTTGAGTTTTCTAACTATAGCAGGCATAATGAATTGGGGCTAGAGGCTACTCACATACCTATTGCAGAATTACCTTTAATAACTTTGCACGTTGAATCTTTAATTCATGAGAATTGGCGAGATTAGATGAATTGACCAAATTAGAAAATCCATGGGTAGATTAAAATACATGATCACGATGAATTGCGTGTAAAGAATCTGGAGATTTCATTAGAGTGGTGGGACTCTGTGGATAGATATTCTTTGATGATTGTGCTAACAGTTTGGAAAACAATGCAAAGTCATCTGACATGAATGAAGTTTTATATGTGACGGTAGAATCTAATTATGATAGGGACATACTGTTAACTAATGTAGATGTTGAAACAGAGAATGACTTGGGATGAATAATATTGGAGGAAAGAATTTCCTAGTCCTCATTCTCGAGGTATAGATATGAATATGGCAGTATTTTTCTTGTCCTTGGGAGACACAATGTATGTTTAGGTGTTGAAGTAATCTCACCATATTCAAATCAAACCACCTATATATTCAAAGCCTACATCTGTAGCATGCTTGGAAATGATATCTACATCAAGTTTTGGACACGGTTAGAGAAGATTACCCTCATCAGTTGGATGTGTAAGAACAACCACAAATGTTGTTTTAACAACAACATGAAGGGGCACTAGCTTGCACGTTATATGGTTAATTTTTTGTGTTTTTTACAGACTCCTGGGGGGCACGGGTTTGGAAGAGTGTTTATTGTGGTAGCAACAATAAGACCTTAAATAATCTATGGACAAAAATATGTTTGGGTATTTCTCGTTGGAAGTATGCTGCATCTAAATCAATGATATGAATGTGTTTATTATTCTTAAAAGGGTTGCCCTTAATCTTACATATCAACATATGTCTAAGATCACTAAAAAATCGTCATGCTTGCCCTAAAGTCTCCTCTCATAAACAAACTTCATGCTTCCACTGAAGTCCCCTTTGGTAGACAACGAGGTTCAAAAGGACACGCTTAAGATTTGATTCAGCTTGCTCGTTTTGAGTATCATGGGTTTCAGATTTAGCCAGCAGTAGCATAGTGTTCTCCCCAACTCTACTAAGGTTTTCAACATTCAAGTTGCACCTGGGCATGTTTATTATTGGTACAAATGGTCTCTACTAAGGTTTTCAAGGATCGTGGGTTTCAAATTTAGCCAGCAGTAGCATAGTGATCTCCCCAGCTCTACTAAGATTTTCAACATTCAAGTTGCACCTAGGCATGTTTATTATCGGTACAAATGGTCTCTACTAAGGTTTTCAACATTCAAGTTGCACCTGGGCATGTTTATTATTGGTACAAATGGTCTATCTGATAGCTTGTACAATAACGAAGTGATTGTTGTAGTAGTCCATGTTGTAAGACCTGGGCTAGAACTGACTCATAACAACCCCATGAAGAGAACAAAACAGGGCGAATTGATGTAATGAAGCCAAACATATGATGTGTTACAATGCGACCTGAGGTTTTGAATAGAGTGCCAGCAAATTTGTGTGACATATCTATATATCTATGTGTAGGTGATGGAATGGAATTCTTGTTAGGCCAGCCTAAGTCAAACGTTATGCTAGCTTGAGTGGGATAAATTTTGAACATATGTTGATCAGGGACAACATTACTTTGGGAAGGATCTACATTCTTGTTGGATGACAAATGATGAAGCCATCCTATGGGATATATATATAAAAAGACAAATATATTTATATTGAAAAACACTTTTGTGGAAGCCAACCTTTGTAAAATAAAGATAAATTAAGGGGCCAATCCTAAGAACTTAGTGACTAGTTGTTGCAAATATGGGACTAATCTATCCCTTTGGATCCCAATTATTTTCTTTGGAGGGCTTTAAGATGTCATAATAGTCCACATTTCAATGGGGTGCTACTTCCTTGCTCAATTGGTGTGACTGCACATTTGAAGAGCCTTTCAAGGCTAAGCATGTGGTTTCTTGGAAACCCATTGCTAGGGTGGGAATGGTTAAATGATCATTTGAGAGCCCATGTGTCCACTTGTGAAAGGAAGAAAGGTGGGTCCTTGGGCAGTTTTGAAGTCATTTTTACACACTTTCTTGGAAACCCATTGCTAGGGTGGGAATGGTTGAATGATCATTTGGGAGCCCATGTGTCCACTTGTGAAAGGAAGAAAGGTGGGTCCTTGGCCAATTTTGAAGTCATTTTTACAGACTTGTAGAAGAGGTCATTCCCAATGGGGGCTTATGTGCCCACTTGGAGGGTTTCATCCCTTATGCATTGAAGGGCCTATGGAGACTAGACACTGCACCAAAGCACCCCTTCCCATTTATTTTGGGAGATGGATCATTGTTGAGGGCTTTGCCCCTTACCTTTTAACTTTTTGTACATGCGGCGTGACTACCCCTAAAATTTTGTTTCAAGGCTAATTAATTGAAGAAAAAGGCATGTTGCCCCTCCATAGGCTAGTATAGGGAACTTTAGCCTAGGAAAATAATAATTTAATGTGATGGAAGTTGAGCGTGTCGTCTATAAATAGAGGTGCACTTCCTCTCATTTTCTTATGGTTGGATTTCGAGGAGAAATCCCTTCACAAGTCTAAAAATTAAGTCATTTTCTCTCGTATAATTTGGCTATGGATGGATGAGTTGACTTACTTTTCTTGGTTGGAATTTGTGATGTAATGCTCTTCTCATGCATGCTTATGGTGGATTTTGGATTATGCATGTTGAAGTAAGATTATTTGATTTATTTAATTTATCATGGAGTTTATTTGATTTATTTAATTATCCTGGTATTAAGTTACGTGGGATAATTGTCCATGTGTTAAGTTAGTTTATTTGGTATTTGCTTCATTGTCCCTTGTTGAATTACACCCTTAATAGAGAAGTAGAGATAGATTTTACTTTCCCTTAATCATCCAAAAAAATTCAGACCCTAGAGTTTAAACCCTAGGTTAAGTTAGTTTATTTGCGATAGTTCTTTTGGATCTAATTGACTCCAACAAAACCCTAAAATTGTTTGATTCCTTGACTCCATATGCCCCCCTCCTCACACACACACACGTATTGACTCAACTATGTGTTCAGGGACCCAATTGAAGCTTAATTGGTTTAAATAGCCTTTAGATTGACCCACCAAAACTTTTGAGCCCAAATCCTAGAAAATAGCAAGAATGTGACGTCAAAGAAGTTAAGTGCAAAAGCTATTCCAATGAGGGAAGCATCAAGTGGGTCGATAGACAAGCATGCTAAAAAATAATCCTAGTCCCTACTACAAATCATTAGTAAAGTTGGATAGTTTAGTAGAAAAC
>APFE030093783.1:0-15655 GCA_000404065.3 Pinus taeda | reverse complement strand
AGCGAAAGCTAGCAAAGGGGGCATATGAGCTAGTTGATTTTGATGGGGAATCTTTGGGTAAACCTAGAAATGGACTTTACCTGAAGAGGTATTATGCTTAAGTGCAGGGTATGGAGAATCATTAGTTAGATTAGATTTTTTCTTTCTAGTTAGGTCTTCTTTCTAGCTTGAGTGTTTATTAGTCTAGAAAGTGTGCTTAGCTTAGAGAGTGTGCTTTTTCGTCATTATTCTGGCTTATCTTGGTTTTACTCTTGATATTTCAGATGTCGGTGCCTCTCCAAACGTACATTGAATTTGCTGATGGTGCTTGTCGTAGTACACAGAATATCTCTTCCGTAGCTTGGGTTATCTATTCGCCCTCTGACGAGTTAGTTTCCATGCATGGGGGAAGCCTCGGTCAAACTACAAACAACATTGCAGAATACTCTGCAGTGATTGAATTATTGTCTGAATCTATTTCATTCGGGATTCGGAGTTTGATTGTGAGGTTGGATTCGGAACTTGTTGTATTATAGCTTAATCGTTTTTATGCCATTAGAAATCCTGTGTTATTAAGATTGTTTTTTGAGAGTGCGTCTCTTGGAACGTGAGTTTGATTACATCGAATATCAGCATATTCCAAGGTCTCTAAATACATTAGCAGATGCAATTGCTTCTCGAATGTTAGACAGACATTTGCGACAATCATACATGTAAATTTAAAAACATTTCATCACACATGTTTAACAAGATAAACCGGTAAATAATGATATATATAGATAGAGTGTGTCAAACAATATACATCGTCTTCGATCATAGGTTGAAAAACACCTTATGATCGGCAAAAATGATAAGTACAAAAAACCAAAATGTCACATGTGTCTACAAAGTGACCATCCAATCATTGGTGGTGCTCCCTATATGACACCACTGCACAGGCTACCCTACACAAGAACCTCCTAAAAGGTCCTGGGACTGCGACTACATAGCGCTAAAGTCTGATAGGAATATCATCTATAGTAGTCTCAGGTATATCCATCGTCAGACGCTCTAGATCTTGCTCCAACTCAGCTAAAGTCTCTGCAGCCACATCCTGTGGGACCGGTACCGGTGCAATTGGATGTCTCCTCTCGAAAGGCCGGAGATTGGCTGGACGCCGTGGACCTACATCTGCATTTTAAAAATTTTACTGTCAGTTTTGAGACGATATTTAAAAACAAAAAATATAGATAATTTAAAAAACTTGTAAAAAATGAAATACCTCTGTCGTCCCATTGTTCTCCCTGTGGAAGAACCATGTCCGAATCTCCACGAAAATCCACTCCGGCATAAGGAAAATCCTGGATTGCAAAGACCTGGTTCTCCAACCAGTGAAAGTAACCCGCAGGAAATCGGACAACTCCCGCTCCCTCATCAGGATGCCGGGCCATCACCGCAACCCATCGCATTAACTTTGGCTCCCGAGGAGGCCCAACCTCAACTGTGAGATGCTGCGAGATCAGCATCGGAACTCTCTCTAAGGCAAAGCTCACAACTAAAGGCCCATACCCAAAGGTCTTTCTTTTCCCGTTCTTTGCCCTAGTCAGTTGGCCCTTCATATTGGCCAACACAACATCGCACCAGTTGAAAATGGTGCTCGGAAGCAATCAATCACCATCCGCATTTGGGACCCGGTGGCAAGGTGCAAAGCAGCTGCGCCGCAGAGTCTGGTAACTGTAAAGGCAATTACCATAAGTTCAGGTCGGGATATGTATTTGATTTCTATCCCCTTCTCCTAGTTCTGATTATTGCACCACTCTAGCCGGAGACTAGCAAGGGATTGGCCACTCGGCCTAGTCCCGAACAGAGACAGGTGCTCGTCCCTATTAGGCAAACCAGTGAGAAAATATATGTTTGAGCGCTCTATCTCGAGCTAGTGCCCTCCGATATAAAAGCATTGATCCTGAACGTTCCACCTTTCAACCAGCCACTCTAAGAATGGCACTTGGGCCCTCATGCCAGGTATGGCCCAGTATTTGTAAAGGCCGCATGCCTTCAAAGCATCAATGGAAGGTTGATGATTTATTGCGGCCAAATCGACATCTTCGTGTTCTCTTTCGCGCCAATCAAGCATGGTGGGCAATCTACACACCAGAAAACATTCATTAGAATTCATTAAACAAAAAATTAATGGTTTAATTTTGAGATTTGGGATTTTTAATTCACTTTGTGCGGAGTACACACCCCACTTTTAGAAAATAGAGCGTGGGTACGCAGCTGTTCTGAAGGTAGGCTGCGTACTCCCACCATTTTCCCATTAACGAAAATGTCGGGGTACGTAGGTTACCCATGGGGTACCTGCGTACCCCGAAGAGCAGATCCTAAAACCCCAAAGCCCCCAAAAAATCAAACTAGGGCTTAAAATGAAATTCTAAATGGATAAAAACAAAGAGGAGGATGTTGTGAAATACCTGAAAGAGACGGTGCTCGATTCCGACGGTCGGATTCTCCGCAAAGTCCACGGGAAGTTTCTTGCCAAAAGCCCTTTTCTCTCCCTCAACAATAAAATGGTAAAAATGACATGGTAAAAAGTCTTTTTATTGTTTTTTGGATGAATAAATACTAAATTTGTTTATTTTTCACCATGGAAGGACATTTTTCAATGTATTTTTGCCTATCTTAAACAGGTATGAGTAATGTGTCGTTTTTGTGCAAGACAAAGGATTTTCAGGGAAACTTGTCATTTTTCACGAACCAAAACATCAGAGTCATCTTTTAAGCCCTTTTCTGACTCCCAAAATATGAAAAGGTTGCCAAGCATTTCTTTTACACTCGTTAAAACAAAATTAAAAGACGGTCCCCTTATAACCCTTTTCTGACCGTAAAAACAGGAAAAGATTGTCGGGTTTTTATCGTTTCAAATTCGATACTGGAAATAAAACGACGTGTCCTTGATCGCTTTTTACTTTTCAGGTCAAAGACACTAAACATGAAAGTACTCCTTGGTCGCAAGATCAAGCGGTTCTCCTAGGTATTATTTTATACTTTTTCGGGCTTAGGAGACACAAATTTACGAAAAAGTCCAATCTGGAGCCTTCTTAAGTTTTTCAGACTCTCTAAAATTGAAAAACGCCAAGTTTCTCCTATACTGGACTCGTTAAAATTTCACAGTAAAGGACCTTGTTCTATTACAAACAGGAACAGACCACTCCTTCTTAGAGTTCGAATCAAAAACTAAGTTGGACTCATCCGAAGGATGAGCTTATAAACAAGCATATGTTATCCTCCTCAAGCTTGTAAAAAATAAAGAGGTACTTGCCAGAAATGGTGGGGGAAAAGAGAGAAGAATGAGCCTATTTGATATCCTTTTGTCTCAGAAAAACCTTACTACCACTCTTGAACACGACACTTTTTATTCACCTGGGTTGGGAAATCCTTTGCCTCAACAGTTGATCAAACCACATTGAAATTCTTCAGTCGGGTTCCGGGGATTAACTTTGAGTCATTTGTCACCAAGCCATCTGTTGTGTCGTTATGTGTTCAAGAGGTCTGTAAACAAAACATTTAACTGCAAAATACCTATCATCCATTCTATCATCTTTGAGTCAGTCCTTACAGCAACATTTCTTCAACTTGAACTATGATTTCGTGTTGTAGGCTTCCCTGCGACAGGTCGCTTTCTATCGACATCAGCACATTATCTAGAGAGTTGACTTAGAAATCGTCAGTACCTTGAAGTCTATATGCATCAATGGCAGGTTTCTCGCCTTCGACGTCAATTTTCATCATTGACTTGCGATCGAAGGACTCCGTGAAATGTTCGGCATCGACTCATTCATTCACATCTCATGGATTGTACTGGGTACTTTGAGAACCATTGACATCACTGGTGGTCTCTCTCATGCTTGTTAACAGTTTACATCATCGACTGGTAAGCAAGTAGTTTCTACCATGTTCGACATCGACTCATTTATTCACATGGCTAGAATCGTACCAATTCAGGAAGTAGAGATGAAGACCCTAGATCTAGTTTCCACCATCCAGGCTGCGAGGAGTTTTGTACTCATTATATAGTAGATCAATTATAAACAGATGGCTGCGTCCATACTGTGTCTACATGAGTCTATGGTTATGATGTACTATGAAATCATTCTTGTATCATAGTAGTAGTTAGTTTGTTAGTTAAAGTTTTTTGATCTAAGTATGGGAATGCCTACCTCAGCGATGATATAATCTTATACATGTATTTTGAGTTGAAAATTGCAGGTTCTGACTGGGCTCTCCACAAGATAATCCTTGAAATGATAAAGTACTTCACCCTTCCTAGATGATATAAAACCCTAATCTATTACAGGCTTCACACTTTAGGGGCAATCTGTTACACTGAAATTTGTCACCATGACTATCTGCAGTTAATATGGCTCCATCAATAGTCATATTATCCTCCTTGTCAAGCCTTATACCTCTGCTCTCCATGTCAAACTTCAAAGAAGAGAGAAAGTCATTAAAAATCATGTTTATCTCTGGGTACGCAGGTTCTCTCTACCTTGCCTGCGTGTACGCATCCCAAGCTCATTGTACCTGCGTACTTGTACGCTCTGTAAGTCAAGGGATGGGTGCGTACTCGTGTAAAGGTCAAAAGGCCCGAGTTTCATCTTAAAAAAGTTACTTGTGGTCACTTCTAGAGCTTTCTAGAAGAGTGTTTGACGTGTATTGAGCGCCTCCAGATGGTTCATGCATCCCTACGATAGAGGAACTTATCCCATCAAGAGAGGAGCTACCCCATCCAAAAGAGGGAGTATCCCATTGATGTTGGAACTGAATAACTTCCTCTAGAACACTATAAATACAGGCATTGGGCCAGGGAGGGGAGGTTGAAAGCTGAACATTCCAAAGGGTAGATGCTACTAGAATTAGGACTTCCTTGCAGAAGCTTGTGAGGAGAGATTCCCATCCTTTCTTGTTTCATTTGGAAGTGGGTGAGCTTATCAAAGTAAAGGAAAACTCTTGCTGGACCCTGGGAGGAACTTGCACAACACCAAGGCTCAGGTTGTAATGGTTTCTTTTGTTTCCTATTAATACAAATAATCCATTCTTCTCAATGATTTGTTATTAATGAATTGTTTCATATACTCCTTGGTCTGTATGTTGAATATGTTTTATTTTATGAGATATTCAGGTGCTATGTAATCGTTTGATTGTTAGTGAATGCAGGTTTCAAAGTGAAGGAGGAGCTCATCCGGATCGACGAGGCTTGACTACTACAACAGCGTTGGACTACAGGTAGGATCTAAAACACTTGATTTTTTGTATGGTAAATGCATGTTTAGAGAAGGATTGCTCTTAATTGTCTTGTTTGTCACTAGAAAGTCTTAGGCTTCTAGGGAGGTTGGTTTTGTCCGCAAGATTAACTCTTTCCACATGAAAAACCATACTACAACCATAATCAATCATCAAGCAAATGCAACAACAACATGAAACGCAAGTGTAAGAGACATGCATGCGATGACACCCATGCATGACTAGCACACACTACCCATCTAGTTCGAGAGTTGAACGATTCTCTAATACCACTTTGTAACACCCTCCTCTCACATCCACTGATGTAACGATGCCAACTAGGGTAAACATGGGACAAGAGGCTACTATGATTAGATTGAACCTTCTATGTGACCTTAAGGAAGTGGAATTGACGGAACATCACACACAGTCATCAACATAATCAATAGAACCCTCAGAAGGTAGGTCATCCACTCAAACAACCTATCCCTGGGTCCCACTGTCATTCTAATCTCTTAGGCCATAGTCACTCTCATGCTATGGGCAAGGGAGTGACTAGAAAACCCAAAGTTGTTCTTAGAGACTTTCCTGCCAGTGACTAGGGACACAAATTATGAATTCTTTGCTAGTGACTCTAGGATTGAAGCCACTTTTTGAAGCCCAGAGCCCAGGCCACTACCTACAATGGAGTGATAGCTTAGAATTAGTAAAATAAAAGGAAATAATGATGCAAAATAAATAAACTAAACAATACTATAACCAGACCCCTACTAGTCATTATAGGCATTTTGTTAAACACACCATCAACATGTAACCTATAGGTGTAAACAACATAATTAAGTGTAGGGATCTCAGAATTATCTAAGAATCGATATGAACCATTTTTGCCTCATGTCAATTGTTTCATTATACTCTTTTGGATTGTCGACAAATTATCCATTCATATACAAGTAAATAATATGCAGAGAGCCATACATAGTTGTTGTCATAAAACATGCATATAACCAACATAATAGGAAAAGAAATACCATAAACATATCAGCCATCAAGATCCACATATACATTTCTTCATTTACACATGAAAATCAAGGAATGAAGTTCTCATTAATGAATGTAATGGACGAACTGGAGATGGGACTACGACATTCGACCTAGCCATAGATTGGCTTAGTCAAGCCTCTCTTTAGTCAAAAATCCTTGTGCCATATTCCAAGCATGAATGTGGGAAACATAGAACACACTAAAAGCACCGCTCACCATGGATGCCACTGGAGTTCTTTGGCTACACTCTAAGGAATTTGAGTGCCTCCTAGCCTCGTAAGATTTACCATGCATCCACAGTCCAATCCAGGGATAACTAGGACCTACACTGAGACATACTCTCCAGGCTTTACCGTGCATCCCATCACAAGATTACTAGGCCCAACGGAGAAAAAATCCACCTCTTAGCTTTACCATATGTCTTGTCATTCACCGATAATGATTCCTAGGCCTACAAAGGCACATAATATGGCTTTACAATAATCCACAGTCCTTTAAGGGGTTACTAGGTGAGTGGCTTCATGATCCTCAGTCTAGTTCAATGACCACTAGACCATGTATTTGCCAATTCAGAGATACACCCCACTTAGCTTCGAATACAATCCGAGCATCCCACATAGACTATATGAGAGGACCCATCTCATCAAAGCTATTAGTAAATGGAAAGGTTAGGGTGAAAATACTGTTGCACTTGGCAAAACCCATGCCATGGTAGAAAATAAACACATGTAATCCCATGCATGTAAAATCTAGAAGGTAAGGTACACATGACAGTTGATACCTGCAATGAAGCCTATTGTAGCTACTTGATCCCGCCTTTCCTTGCTTGATCTTTGCTTTCTCTTTCCTTCTTTTCCTTTCTTGCTCCAATGTCAAAGTGCTCCAAGAAACTCTAAGTGTCCAAGAGTGAGAGAGACAGAGAGAGAAAGAGAGAGAGAGAGAGAGAGAGAGAGAGAGAGAGAGAGAGAGAGAGAATAATGAGAGAGCTCCAAAACTCAACTCACAAAAGGTTACCAGTTCATCCTGAGAAGCCTTTTTATGAATGAGGCCTCTATTTTCTTCATTTTCCATCATTTCCCTTCATTTTCCTCCTCACATGTAGCCTATGACCTTTCACCTCCTTTTTCTCCTAATTTCCATTATTTTCATATATAATTGTGCCAAAAATACCATTTTTTCTTTCCAAAGCCTTAGCCATTTCCTTTTCCAATTTCCTTAGCCATAAACAACTAAATGAACACCCCCTAGGATGCCTTGCCGAACATTCAACATGGAATAAGTGTCCCACCAATCATGTTGATTGCTTTTAACTTTTATTACACGGAATTTTCACCAGGGTTGTTATAGTGTGTGCAGGTTCTAATTATAGAACTTGGAGCTACAATTGGAGCTTACAAGGGAGGAGGGAAGAGAATCTTGATACATGTTCAAGACAACATTCCATCCCATATTCTAATCTCTCTAAGGAAAAATCTATGTTCTTTGTCTTCTTTTATTCTATACTAGGCCACTAGGTCTAGGGAATTCACATTTATTTGAAATCATAAATTCAAAATATTTTTCAATTTTCCTGAATTTATAGAATGAGCATCCCTACAGAAAGAGCAACTGGTGTTGGAAAGTGCTCATGCCTAAGGGAGAAACATGAACTGAACATAGGTGATGAATAGGGAAGGAAGCGTTGGGGCTAAAAACATTGATTCTGAGCAATTTCTTCCATAAATTTAGACTTTTTGGAGAGGTCATGCTTAGGGCCTTATGAAGGGATGATAACAACATACTCATGGATATTGATTTTTCATGTTTGCAAGCCTATTGAGCAGATGTGACAAAATGGCCTATAACAAATTTCCCGCTAAAGTACAAAGTCAGAAGTGGTAGATGATCACTAAAGTTCTTTACCTTGTGACAAGTCTAGATCAAGAACAACTGGTCAAGATCATCATTTGTTACAATACATTTTCATCATCATATTACTACTGGCAAAGGGATACCCATGCTCAACAAATAAGCTAACATTACATGTATAATGATCAAGAAATCACGTCCACTGATGATAGAGTGTGGATACATGCTTGGATGACTGTCTATATGATCATGGCCATCATACTTTGTAGGCTATTATTAATCCTGATATTGCAGCCTAGATGGATGAAACTAGATCTCGGGTCTTCTGTCTCATTCATTTGATCATATAAGGTACAAGTATAGCCATGCAAATAAATCAGTTGAAGTTGAACATGGTAGACACCATCTGATTATCAGTCAATTATGTAAGTTGTTAATAGATGTGAGAGAAACTTCCTATAATGATAATGGCTCTCAAGGTACTACAACAAAATCTATGTGGTGTGAATACATGAGTTGAAATCAAACACCACAAAGAATCTTTTAGTTGAAGGCCAATGATGTAAACTTGTCACTACAAGAGAGGAACCCTTCCATTGATGTATGCAAGTCTAAGGCACCGAGGGGAGTTCCTAAGTCAACTTCCTAGATAGTGAGTTGATGTCGACAGGAAGTGACCAGTTGCAGGAGGGCTTTAATGCATCCCCCATCAATGACATGAAATGAGTATCATGATTTCAGTAAGAATGATGCTAATTCGAATGGAAAATGGTATCCACCCATGCTATTCATCTACCCATAGTATTCATCCACCCATGTAATTTACCCATGGTATTGTAAGTGGCATCCACCCATGGAATTTACTGATGATATTGTAAGTGGAATCCACCCATGGTATTCATGGTGGAAATAATACTGAGACATGGGGTGAATCAGTATTTACAATTCAATAACTTTCATTTCACAATCATATTTATATGCTACTTCAATGAAATGAACTAGCATGTGCAAGCAAATGTGATTAAGGAAACCAACGTATACCTAGAGAACTTATGATTTTGTTAATTCATCATGTATTGATATTTAATCAGTGCATCAACACTTTATTATAGAGTAACTATGTGCAACAATAACATAATAAACCATCACACATAAGAAACACACATGAAAACCATGATTTATGGTGGAAACCTAATGCATGAGAAAAATCACCTGCTACTCCCGTCTTTGTCTTCCTTTTAATATAAAGAAAAATTGTTTACAATCTGGTACTGGTGTAGACTTATACCAGTACCGAGGCACCCACCTATAGAAGGCTACAAACTTCTCTCATTCTCTAGCTTCTACTGGAAGGGAGCTACAACCACCTATCTCTTGTACTAGCCGACATGTTTACTAGTACATAGGCACTAACCTACAGAATGCTACGACCTTCTCTCTTCCTCGATGGACCATGTTCCATAAATTTTCAGAATAGATTCTCTTGGTACGCAACAACACAATATGAAGGCCTTGTTTCATCAAATTTTCACACTGGACCCATCAAAAAAATTGAAGCTCAAACTCTATAATAATAACTGCATCAACCAATAATCAGTCAATCTGAATAGTCAGATCAATGTCACCAGAGCACTGTGTTGAACCCAGAAATCTGCATCATCATTCAAAACCAGCTGCAACCTTAAAAATCATAGATTAGAATTCATACGCTACTTTAATGAACCCAACCTGCATGTATATGCTACTTCCTATAAACAAACCTGCGTATACCTCCAAAACTATTGAATCATAAAAACTTATGAATCAAATTTTTACCAACTAGTAATATTTTGAACATCTGCTATCAAATTACAAAGATCTAGATAGTCAGCAGCAAAGATCACCCTTATCACATAATTAATCAATCAATCAGATTCATACCTAAGAAGAAATCATTGGCATACAACAGTAAACCAACAAAATTGATTAGATAGATCAATCATTTCTAAATAGCAATATTTTCTTTTGCATATGCTACCTGGAAGCTTCGAATCAACGTGTATATGCACCTTCACGCGGGCAAAGTAGTGTATAGATATGTAAATACAAACTTACAACTTTACTACTATTCCAGACTTCAGACATACCCAGATCATGACATTTAAAGAATAAAACATGTGTAAGCAATCAGATCTAGCCCAACCAATATTAGATGATTCAATGATAAGTCATTTTAGGTCTCATAATCCTGATCCAACATTGAATTCAAGGTGCACAAAATAATTCATATTATATAATAATCATAGCCCTTGTAACATAAAATATAATTCATATATAATTATTCCTCAAAAACCCTTTTGCTTGGACATTTGGCCCTTTGATCTTCTCCTCCTCATATATTTTTGGCCTTTCTCAATACCTCAGACCAAAACAACACTTAGAACCTATGGTATTCTTGGATGAGATCAAATAATCATTACTCCACTCAATATTGTTTGCTAATACCATGGTATTGACCCTTGGTATTCTTTAATCTTAGATTTCCTTGATTTTCCAACCCATACGCGTTTTTCCTCTTATGAATGTGTGTGCATACATATACACCCTTTTTGTTCTGTTAACCTGCGTGTATATGTTTCTTTAACAAGGTGAACCTATGTATACAACTTAAACTAAATTAAAACATCTTTTTTCTTCAACTTCTTGATTCTTATATGTAGTTCTTTGTTCCATCATCTTGCTCTTCTATACCACTACACTGTTACATCTGAATTGACCTACTATAATGTGAGTTTCCCTTTATCAAATCTAAACTAACCAGTGAGCGAGGTGCCATCAAGAACAATATGTGTATCATAATGCCAACAAACTCCCCCTTTGGGCTTGGTGGAAACCATAGTGGTGTTGATTAATTCAAGTTGTTGAACTTGTTAGAGATATCAAACAACACCAAAATACTCTCCCCCTTTGACATAGAGGGAAAAGGGAAGACCAAGATATTCTCCCCCTTTAAGATACACTATGGTTTCCATGCTCTCCCTGGGCACATGCAGAGTCTGCAGAGATATTTTTCAAAAGAATGACATGAATATATAACTCAACTATGTGAGTATGACCTTCCTATCACCAATAACTCATATATACATCAATCACCCAACCAAGTGGGGATACACCAAATTTGACTCATCCACCCAACCAAGTGGGGATATACAAATTGTTTATATATGACTGAGAAATAGCAATTATTACATCATCCTTCCCATTCATAATGGGGATACAAATTACATCATATGTCCAATCGGACTCATTCAAAAATAGACTATGACAGGAGGATAAATATGACACCCTAGACCTTTACATGACCTATGCAAAAATTGACATCAATATCTAAACCCATAGCTGAAATCAGCAACTAGAATGCCAACAATAAAAAATGTTTGTGAAGGCTAATGCTCCCCGTGAACCTATGCTACATGTGCATTGTCAACAAATCATTCATCAAGGCATCTTCATCAACGAGATAAAAATCAATGAACAAAGAATATTAACAAACTGTAATCATCAATATCAAACTGAGCACCCACGATAGAGTTTGACCCAATGTTTTTCTATCAAAAAAACATATACGCTCCTGAAGCCATAGAAACTTGCATATATACACAACTATCCTTCATGGAACACGCGTACAGGAACCTTCCTCTGAAAATTGGATTTAACAATAGGATGATGTAGAAACTACTCTCATCTTTTGTCTGAGATATTCAAATCTTTCTCTGGGAAGTTTTTTGGTAAATATATTAGCAACATCTTCTTTGGAGGGAACATACTCCAATTTGAGTTTTTGTTCAAACACTTTTTCTCATAGAAAATGGTATTTAATGGGTATGTGCTTGGTCTTGGAGTGCATGACTAGATTTTTAGAAATACTGATGGCACTTGTATTATCACATAGAATGGAGATGGGTGGACAACATGTGATTTGAATATCTTGCAATGTTTGCATCATCCAAAGTAGTTGCATGCAGCAAGATGCAACAACCACATATTCTGCTTCAACTATAGATAAGACAATCGAACTTTGTTTCTTATTGAACCAAGACATTAACCATGATCCATTATAGAATGCACCTCCACTAATGATTTTTTTATTATCAACATTTCCTCCGCAATCCGCATCTATATATGCATGAAGAGTGAGATCAATATCTTTAGGATACCATAGACCAAATTCCTAGTTGCTTAGAGATATTTGAATATTTTTCTTACAACCTGATATTGATCTCAACTTGATATTTGAATATTTGGCTTAGCCTTGTATCCCTGAACCTTGACCAAAAGTCCGCTCTGGGTAGAGGTTAATGTCTTTTTCCTTGACCCTTGAGCCTTTGGCTCAACCTTGTATCCCTAAACCTTGACCCAAACTCCCCTCTGGGCAGAGGTTAATGTCTTTTTTGATTCTTTTGGATTTGCTTGGAATCTTCTGACAATTCATACTACATGCATGATATCAGGTCTGGTACCTATTAGATATAGTAGATTTCCAATCATAGATCTGTATGCTGGTTGATTCACTGAAGGTGATTCATTATTAGAGCTGAGACTACATCTTCTTACCATTGGCATACATACTAGTTTAGAATCTTCCATTCCATACTTCTTTAGAATCTGCTTGAGATATTTAGTTCGTGAAAGAAAAAAGAAATATATTGTTTGATGTACTTGTAGACCAAGAAAATAAGTTAGTTCACCAAGTAATGAAATTGCAAATTCTTGCTGCATAACAGAAGCAAAGTTCTAACTCATAGATTCTTCATTTTTGGAAAAGATGATATCGTCAACATAAACAAACATAATTAGTATTTTATCATTCTCAATCTTGGTGTATAAGTTGTTGTCTGCAGATCCTTTTGTGAACCCTTTTTGTTGTAGATATTTGTGAAGGCGATAATACCAAGCCCTTGGAGCTTGTTTCAATCTATATAGAGCCTTTTTGAGCCCGCATACAAGCTTTGCATCATTTCTCAAAATGAATCCTTCTAGTTGTTCAATATAAACTTCTTCTTCTAACTCTCCATTAAGAAATGTAGATTTTACATCCATTTAATACACTTTGAATTTTTGAAAACCTGAAAGAGAAAGAAACATTATTATAGCTTCAAGTCTAGCAACAGGTGTAAAAGTTTCTTCAAAGTCAATACCTTCTTGTTGAGCATACCCTTTACAAATAAGTCTTGATTTTTTTCTAATAACCTCTCCATTTTCATTCAACTTATTCTTAAATATCCATTTTGTTCCTATAACATTTTTATCATGAGGTCTAGGAACTAATTTCCAAGTATCATGCTTTTCAATTTAGTAAAGTTATTCATCCATGGCCTTAACCCAACATTCGTCTTTGCTAACTTTATTAACATTCTGTGGTTCTATGGAGAACAATTATGCTAGATAAATGGAAGTTCATATAACAGTTCTTGTTTTCTGTACTCCAGACCCTTTTTCTCCTAGAATTTGAGATTCTAGATGATTCTTTTGAACATACCTAGATGGAGTCTTTTCCATGTCAGTTGTTTCTTCTTCTAATGCTTCATTTGTTTTTTCCTCTACATAATTTTGATTTGATACGGGAAAGATTTATGCATGCTTCATCAATAACTGCGTCATTGCATTCAACAATTTTTCGAAGTCTCTTATTATAACATTTGTATCATTTACTTCTAGATGAATAACCAAGGAGAATTCCTTCATATTCTCTGGGTTAAAACTTACCAAGTTTTTCATCAGTATTTTTGATGAAACATTTGCTTCCAAAAACTCTAAAGTGTTTCACAATAGGAGGCTTACCATACCAAATTCCATATGGAGTTTGATGACTATTTACCCGAACATTAGCTTTGTTGAGATTAGTCATGGAAGTAAATGCATCTTCACCCCAAAAGGTGGCAAGAGTTCGAGATACATCAACCATAGCTCCATCCATTTGTTGAACTATTCTGATCATTCTTTCTACTACACCATTTTTTTGAGGAGTTCTGGCAACAAAGAACTGCATTTTTATTCCATGTTTTTCAGAAAAATAAAAAAATTCATCTGATATGAATTCTTCCCCTCAACCAGATTTGAGACACTTAATTTTTCGATCTGATTCATTTTCAACTAAAGCTTTGAAGACTTTAAACTTTTCAAATGCTTCATCTTTATGATTTAGTAAACGAGTCCAACACATTCTAAAAGAAATCATCAATGAATAAAATGAGGTATTCTTCTCCACAGGGTGACTTTTTCCTTGTTGGCCCACACAAATCGGTATGGATGAGTTCAAAAGGCTTACTTGTTGATCCTTCTTTCTCATTGAAATGAACTTTGGTCTACTTACCGACTTGACATTTTTTGCAAATGGCATTTTCTAGGATACTGATATCTAGAAGATCACGAACCACCTTGAGCGTGCATGCTTTTCTTATTTGAAACAACGTAAACTTTGAAACGAGAACTGATATTGTTACGCATTTCATAGAGATAGCAAAAAATTGACCTGATTTTGAAAAGGGGTGATGTAAAACAAACATATTGTTTTAGAACATAGTTTTTGGCACTTTAAATAACTGATATGATTACCTGTTTTGTAGGGGTAGTAAAAACGTGACCTAGTTTTGAAAAGTGGTGATGCAGAATACAATTCCTTTTGTTAGAAGCATATTTTTGACAATTTAAATTTTATTATGTATCAAATATAAATATTTTCTTTTAAATGTTAGTGATTTTCATGCTAATTTTGAAAGTGTTGACGCAGCATACCTTTTTTTTAGAGGACTTATTTTTTACAATTTAAAATTTATTATGTCCAATTTTTTTTTTTTTTTGATTACTTAAGGATTTTTCAAGTTGTTTTAATGTTCTTTTGTTTAAATGGTTGATTTTTTAAAAAAACTTTTTTACTTAAAAAGAAATATGAAAATATATAAAAGGAAAAAGAAAAAATTTTCATACCATAAATTTTGGAACAAAAAGACAAAATTAAAAACATATATATAAAAATTAAGTAAAAATAAAAAAATAAATAAAAACATTAACAAAACTAGAAAAAGAAAAAGAAAAAAGAAAAAAATTAAAACAAACTAGACTAGAAAAAAAAATTAGAAAATTAACAAAATGAAAAATAAAAACTAGTTAAATTTATAGAAACATAAAAAACTAAAACAAAAACTCAAATAATATTATATATATATATATAATATAATAATATATATATAATATATTTTATATATATATATATATATATATCTATATCATATCTATATTATATAATATATATATTTTTTCAAAAAAAAATTAAAAACATTGTAAAGCTTATAAAGAAGATATTGTTATTTTTGATTTAAAAATTATAAGAAAAATTAAAAAAAAAGAATTCAAACAATTTTTTTATTTATTTAATTTAATAAATAATTTATTATTTTACCTCTGGCAGCTAGTGGTGGCACAGCCCTGGGCAGAGGGCTTGCATGTTGGCCCTTCGCCCATGCCCATGCCACCACGGGGCTCGTAGAGG
>APFE030093780.1:32285-81572 GCA_000404065.3 Pinus taeda | reverse complement strand
TATTTATTTATTATAAATGTAGCTTATTCTTATTATTTTGTATATAACATTAGATACCCCTTTAAATAATTCTTTCTCCTCAAAGCAATCCTAAATGAGGTCATCTTTCGTCATCTTTCTTTGTGGGGTTTCATCTTGATTCTAGGTTTGTTTGAGATTATTTGGGAAGCTTGTTCTTCACATAAGATTTTGGCTTTCCAAGCCATATAACTTGTAGTTCTCTCTACCATTTGAATGGCATGAATTGCTTTTGGAGATATGTGGCATGGGTTCCTAATTGCATTAACTATTCCACTCCTAAAACCACATCCATTCCAAAAGGAGGTAGAGCATAATATTTGGTTTGTAGTTCAAAATTGTGTATATGTGTCAAAACTTTATGGAATTGTTTTCCCCCTTTGATTTGTTGACCATCAACAATTGTAATTCTGAGATCCTCCACATGGAACATGAATAGGTTTAGTTGTCTTACAAGATTAATGTCCACAAAATGGTGGGTGATCCCAAAATCTAGTAATATTGTGATATCTTTTCCTTTTAGGATTTCTTTGACCTTCAGGCCATTTCGTTTCATTTTCCTTATAATTCCATCAATTTTTATCATGAATTTCCCTCCTAGACTATTGTGGATATACCCTTATTCCTCAAACGAGGTGAAGTATATCATACTATAGGTGGTTGTACGTTTTCTTATTGGAATAAATCCTTTGACTTGTCTTCATAAAATGTTTGTTTTAAGCATGTGATTAAGGTTAATGACACCTTGGTGAGTTTTCATCCTCATAAGTGTCTATCATGTCTTCTTCAACAACAACTTGCAATTCATTCCATCTATAATTTTGCAAGGATATATGTAGTTGTTTGCACATTTATGGCATTTGGCCAACTTTTTACCGCATCTATAACAATTATTTTTTTAGTTTATTTTTCATTTCCTACTTGGAGTTGCTACTAGAGTTAGATTATTTTTCAACTTCATATCTATATGATTTTTGGGTCATGCACTTGTGTCTAGGTGTCCATCTATTTCCACAAAACTTACAACTACTTTCCTTTTGTTGTAAATATTTTTTATTGAACTTCAATAATAATGATATTCTGTGTAGTGTTATATTCTGGAGTCATCGCATTCATGTTTGTTGGAATCGACGTTTCGAACCAACCTTTGTGGTTCATCATCAAGATTAGATCCATGTATTGTAAACTCTTTTTTGCAATTTTTTCCTTATTTATTGTTGCTTCCATAGTTGTGATATCAATATTTTTAATTCATTCTAGATGTGTGGCTTGAGTCCAGTAATATATGACTAAATTAGTTATTATATTGATAGCCTAGGTACTCTTGTAACGTATGCTTTCTAGTCATGAGCGAACTCATCCGCATTTCCCTTTTGTTGTAATCTTGAGAGATATATTAAAGGTTCTCTTTTTTGATACCTTGAAATCTTTTAAAGACTTCATTTTAGAATTTATACCAATTTATTGAATATTCACTTTTCTTCCACCACATGTACCAATTATATGCATTTCCTTGTAGTTGCATGGATGTGTGTATGTTTTTCGAATCATTGATTTTGATACCATGGATTCCAAAAATTTATTATTCCTTGTTAAACTAGGCCAGAAACATGTTTTTCATTCCTGCTGAAATTTGATCATTCATGTTCTTCTCTTATTGGGTATGAAAAAATTGGTTCATTTGTATGTGATGTGAATCTGTTACAAATTACATGCTATGAGGGAGATATTCACATGTGTATTTGATGGATTAGAGGAACTTGGAGGATTAAAAGTACTTAGAGAATTGGTTGTGGAATTAATGAATTTTTTTTTTTTGAATTGGTGAACTTTGCCATCATTTTCATTAATTCAGTTTGATTTTTATCAACCTTGGCACTTAACCTTCTTTGTTCCTCTTATAAGGTATTGTGATTTTGAGTGACAAGTTATCTCAACCTTGTTTGTTCTTGTTGTGGGGAATATTAATTCCAAGTGTTCCATTCCTCTAACTTTTCATGTGTCCCCTTCAACTCATTCTAAAGCATCTTATACCTTCCATCACTCTGCTTTTCTTGGTCTTTCAACTTTCTCAACCTTGAATTGATTTAAGTCGTTTTCTTGGTCATGGAGGGTACCTTTTGATCAATTTTGGATGGATTTTTAATGACTAAAATCCATCAAATTTTTCATGGATTTATTGAATTTGTATGATTGGATTATGACGTATGACCCTTTTTTTCCAAATTTGTTTGCCACAATCAATTAATTTATTGATGTACTTAATTTCATCTTATGGATGGTAATAAATAAAAGTTGTACAATTTTCAAGTGATTGTATGGAAATTGATGGATTCAAGTATGTAGTACAAAACTTAATTAAATGGTATGACATTTACATGAAGTTAATTCAATGGTACAATGCTTGCATCAAGACTAGAATTCTATGATTCAGTAGTAGTGTACAATGCTTGTACATCTTAACAATTCAATTGAACATATAATAATTAAATTAAACCATACGATGATTGTGGAATTGAAATTTAGTGACAATGTACAATGACAATTGTACGGAATCATGCAGTGGTAGAAGCTACATTTTATATTTTAGGTTTGTATGGTAGGGTTGAAAAAATCCACATGGTAACATATGGGGTTTGTATGGTTGAGTTTAGAGTTGGACCATGGTTTGCTCTAATACCATATAACATAGACACAACATTTTGTGCTTGATAAATATATAATGATTTTAAGAATGAAGTAAGATATATGATTATCATTTACATGAATGAATAACCTCATAAATATAAGGAGGTTCCTTAGATACCATTTGTAATGAGGTATGTTGTTTAATTATCAATACATGAATTTAGGAACCTAAGCCTTGTTTATTGAGTATTTACTCCCCTAGATGGTTATTCTTCTAGTCCTTATGGAAAGTTTGTTGATGTTGCTTGTGTCATAGACTTATCTCATTGTTCATTATTAAATATGTTGTCACTTACTGCAAAATTGTTTGAATGATGCCAAATGATGTCAAAAGATTGCAAAAGGGTCAAAAAGAGAACAAGTCTCAGAGGCCGAAAGTATGAAGAGGAGGCCACAAGCCAAAAGGCCTAAGTTTCAAAGCCAAGGAGGATGCCAAGTTTTACAGAGGAGTGTCAAAGTTCGGGAGCTATTCATATCAGAACCCGATATCAAAGGGATGTGAAGAGAAACATATCAGTGTAAGGCATATCAGAGGGAATTTCTTCAGAGGCTTGAAAACCTTGTAACTTCAATTTAAATCCTTTTCCAAAAGTTCTGGTGAATAGGAGCTTCGAAATTAGGATGGCCCTTGGTCACAAGGACTTCAAAAGACCAAAGGCACAGGGCAAGGGGTTGAGCATTGCATATCATAACTCCCTTTTAATTCCCATTTGAAAAAGTTTTGATGAAAAGGGGGCTTCCAATATAAGTCAGCACTTTGTCATGAGAAATCAATAGGACTTGAAGCCATGGGAGATTTAACACCTAGTAGCTAGGAGCTCATCGGTGGTGGAGATTATCGCAACTCTATTTTAATTACCCTTTGGAAAAGTTATGATGAAAAGGGGTTTTCTGATATAAGTCGACACTTGGTCATGAGAAATCCACAAGAATTGGAGCCAAGGGAGATTTAACACTTGAGAGCTAGGAGCTCATCGAAGGTGGAGATTATCACAACTCTATTTTAATTCCCCTTTGGAAAAGTCCTGATGCAAGGGGGCTTCCAATATAGGCTAGCTCTTGGTCACTAGTTTTTTAGAGGACCAAGAAGTACAAAACAAGGCGGGACCTCAGAACATCAAATTTTAGTAACACCTAAACAAATTCCTTTTTTGAAAGTGTCAAAATATTGGGGAAAGGAAAAATACGCAGGAGACCTTTGAAAATCTGAAGGCCCCGTGGCTCTTTCTCTCTCCTATGAAGAAGACACATGGCAGTAGTTAGTTTATTCTGATGAGATGACAAGGTAGATTACATCAGCATGACATGGCGAGGGCAAGGACATGTGGCAAAAAGTTTTGGTATGTTGAGGGGCCTAAGGAGACAAATATGGGTGACACGTGTCACCACTCATGAGGTGGCATGTGGAGGTGATGAAATCAACATGATGTCACTTCAAAGGTTTGCATTTCGGAGGAAAATTCCATTGTAACTCTGTTTTATTTCCTCTTTGAAAATCTTCTGATGGAGGGAGCTCTGAAATCCAGTGGCAGACGGTCACAAAGGCTTCAAAGAACCAAGGGCGCAGGCCTAAGGTCTAAGTGTCAAAAGCTTCAAGCTCATCGAAGTGGGATTCAGCATAACTCCAAATTTAATTCTCTAATTGGAAAATTCCAATGAGAGGGGCTCTAAAAGCTACTAGCACCTGGTCATGGTAAACTCAAAGAACCAAAGGTGCATAACTAGGGCCGAGCACCAAGAGCTATGGGACATATCAGAAGTGTGATATATCATAACTCCCATGTGAATTCCTATTTGAAAAGTTCTTATGGTGAAGGGGGCTTCGGTATGTGGAGTTGCTTGGTCATGAACATCCGAAGGACTGAGGGTGAAGCATGAATTATAAAGGGATATAGGCCTTGACAGAAACTCGAAGCCTTAAGCACCTAAGCACCAATCCTCCGGTCACCACACCCAGTGCCATGGAGGAAAAATATGAAGGGGATAAACAAAAGGAGCTTGGTGGCATTGAAAATTTACGATTTTAGAAGGCTTTTGCAAATGAAGTTACGATGTAAAAAATCTCTGATATAACAGCTCCTCAATACTAAGCCTCTAGTCACAACACCCAGTCTTATGGGATACACTTTTCAAGGACCAATGGAGAAGGAGCTTGGTGGCATCAAAACCTTATGATTTTAGAAGATTATTTCAAATGATGTTACGAGGAGAGGAGATTCTGATATTTCAACTCCTATGCCTTAAGCCTTCAATCAGAGGTAGTGGTTCTATGGTGTATAAGAAATAAGGAGTTAAGAAGGGCCAAGGACATCATAACTTTGTGTTTTCATAATGTATTTAAAAATAAAGTTCTGATGAGTTACAGCTTCGAAGTGGCACTATGGTAATGGTACAAGACATGTTGGGCTTTGATAGTGTAATGCATAAGTGTTAAAAGATGGATGAGTTAGCAACTGTGATTTTGGAACACCACTAAGGCCACCACAGTTGATCGCTTCCACCTCCATAATGTGGGGAATTCAAGAAGTTAAGGTGAAAATGACAGGGGAACTAGCCGAGTAATTGAAGAGGAATATCATGGAAAAGACGTGGCCTGATCAGAGGTCATCACATGAATGGCATGGAGATACTTTTCTTAACCATCATTCAGTTTTTATATTCTGTAATTTTTGCATTTTAAAGAAAGGAATCAAATTAGTGTAATGATTTGGGCAGCGTAACCTTCGCACGCTAAGACAACTAGTTGATCAGACAGTTGGAGCTCCATTGAGATATTTTGTAACTATTTTTCAAGCTCCCCCTCTCCTTATAAAAAGAGGGAAGAAACACTTAAGAGAGGTTCTCAAATTCTGCATCCAAGAGGCCCAAATTCTATTTAGAAATTTGAGTTCTGTTTGTAGAGAACATGGCTCCACTTTCGTTCAATTTGCTTGTTCATGAGGTGCTTCGGCTTATACAATTGTTAAATGTGATGGACTAGTGATTTGGACTCCATATTCAAAGATTAATGAATTTGTTTGGTTGATTCCAATCAAAGAAATGCGCAATATTTTTTCCCCTTTGTATATCACTTCATGTATGTCTTTCCTCCTCTAAAATAGTGTAATGAAGCTGCTAGTTTCACTCTCATTTATGGTTGTATGTTTGCTACTAAGTAGTAAAAAGTACCTGTGTTAACAACATATTACTTGTGTTATTTGATAGCCTACAATACCTATATGTGCACAGGATTTACTTATTGTTGTTTGGTGACAAATGTATTCATGAGGCATATAGCTTGAGAACTTAATTCACACTCCACTTTTTTCTTCATTTTCACCTCCTCACTCTTCCATATTTCTGTTGGAGATTGTTGCTTAGTATTTTGTGTTATGTCCAACCCTCTACATCGATTTCCCTCCTTTCCTTCCTTCTATTCATCTATAATACAAAAATAATATTAAATTGTTTATTGTTCTATGTTGGCCACCAGAACCAAGGAATTTCTCTTTGAGATAAGCCATATTTACCCATGAGTATTTAGATCTGTGTGTATGCTTGAGTCTACTTTGGAAGGACTATTGAACCAAGATTTGAATTATCTCTTTTCAAATTATGTGACATATGGAGTGCAGAAGAAAGATCTCAAATAATCTTCAAAATCACTCCTCTAGAAGCCCTAGGCACTGACCCTTTCTTTCAACCTGGGGGTTATCTCTAGGAGGCTTCCACATCTCCTGAAGCAATTATGTGACAAGAGATAGAAAAAGCGACAACAAATTCAATGTTGCCCATGGAACTTTCTTTTCATGTGTTCAAGGGAAGTTTAGCTTGTGTTAGACATTCCTTATATCTCCTTGACTTATCATGTTAGCCTTCCTAGTTGTCAAGTCAATTTCAATATCAAGAAGAATCTTTGTTTTTTACTAGTTCTAATATGGAAGGTATCCATTGAATTTTGACTAGAAAGTCAACTCTTATCGAATATGACGTTTTTCATTAAGAATTTGACCTATAGTAACACCCTAGGCCTATTTCATCATTGATAGGCACCTTGCACTTAGCAAAGGACACTTCCTCATTGGTCATTGGCTAAGTGGTATCCCAAGTGTTTGACGTCAAAACCTCTACTTGCACTTGGGATTCATGTAGTACCTTAGACTCTATTTTTATCATTGGTGTTCCTTGCCTCTATCAATGGATTTCATTAGTGGTTGTTACTCATAGTGTCTCTTCTATGGACTATTCCATTTGGTGCATGTTGGATACTTTTTCCTTTAGTTTCTTCATGTTGGATGGTGGGGCATGCCTTAATGTCATCCTAGTGGACCTTTTCCCATCGAATTTAGCTCATTGTCTCTAGGATTGGGATATAGATTATTTATATAACCTAGGGGGTTGAAATCATTAGTCATAGGATTCCTCCCTATTAACAATGGGAATACATCAATGCCTCTTGATAGATAGATTCTACAAGTGTTCAATGTTAGCTCATTCATTTGTACTTGCTAGAATGTACCAAGTACCTTGATGCCCAATATCATTGTTTGTGGTTTGTCTTGTGCTTTTTAATAGTATACATTAGTGACTAATAAGCAAGCCATGTATCCCATGTTTAACTTCAACTCATCTATTCACATGGTGTAGAGTCTAGAATCGTACCAATCACACATTCAACATCAATACTAGTGGGGGGTCAATTTGTTCAATTCACTAAATTCATTATCCTATTATTTATTGAGGCATAGATCTATTGTCTATCTATTCATGGCTATGATATATTTTCACATAGACACTATGTATCCCTTTTGTGAACATGTTTTCTACTCTCATATATGCATTGATCCACAATGTACTTATTGTCATGGTAGTGATTACTTTTTATATACTCCGTGGATTTGTGATGTATTTGATTTGGAAGCCATGTTTTTCTAGACCTAAGGATAGGTTTGCTTGCCTCAAGAAGTGAATTATTTTTATTTAGATTCTTTTTGTCGGTATCGTTTCAGTCTGCTATTTGGTGAACCTTTCAGGGTCCACTTGAAAACTGCCTCTTGGATTGTGTAATGTATTTCAACCATCAAAATCCATTTTATCATCACACATTACAGGGGCATCTGTTATATAATATTTTGTCACTCTACCATAAAGATGCACTCCATACCCTTAATTCCTTATCTCTTACATTTACAAACCTTCTTTCTCCTTAAAACTCTTTAAAAAATACTTTTTGGCTTGTTGTAACACCCTCCTACCACATCTACCCAAGCAACTAGCCAACCAGGGTAAACATGTGACGAGAGGCTACTATGATTGGATTCAACCTCCTGGGTAACCTTAAGGAAATGGAATCAACAAAAACACATCATAAGACCTTCCACAATAGCTACAGGACCCCTAAGAACCATCCCAACATTGTTGGTAACCAGCCCCTCGGTCCCATTGATGTTTTAGACCACTTGACCTCTGGACGCTCCCATGCTATGGGCCTCACAGTGTTCAAGAGGCTCTAGACGCTCTCATGACAAGGCATGCCAACTTATAGGGAATATTTTTCTCAGTTTTGTGCCAACGTCCTTGGGATTTGAGCCACTTTTTTAGGCCTAGAGCCCACGTCATTGCCCAGAATTGAATGACACCTTCATAACAAAAATATAACAAGGAAACAATGATGCAAATGAAAGTACTTGAATAAGCCCTTAACTGGACCCCTACTGTCATGACAGGCATTTCTTCAATCATATCACAAATATGTAATCTACAGGTGTAACAACAGATTCAAGCATAGGGGTCTCATATTTATCTGAGAATCACTATGAAGCAGTGTTCCCTTATATCATTTGTTGCATTATCATCTATTAGGTCATAGATACATAGTCCATTCATTTACAGGTAAAAACATGATGAGAGCCATACATAACCACTATCATAAGTCATATACATAACCAACATAATAGCAACAGAAATACCAAGGAAACCACAACCATATGATCCACATATAAATCAGTAAAATACTCATAGAAATACAAAGAGAAATAACCTCATATTGATGATGCAAAATCCAAACTTGGGATGGGAATACCACATTCCATCCAACCATAGAATGGTTGATCCAAATCTCTCTTCAACCATTCACCCCCGTGCCATATTCCAACCATGAATGTGGGACTCAAACCAAAAGAACCAACCAGGGCATCTCGAGGCTAAACCACCTCACCCTCATCAATCGAAACCAAGATTTACCATAATCAATCCCAGATCACTAGGCGAACACAATAAACATGTAATAACATGCTTTACCATGATCTCCACCTAATCACTAGGCCAAAACAAGCATGAATGCCACCGGATTTCTCCACCTACACTGTGAGGAATTTTCTTGTCTCCTAGTCTCTCAGGCTTTACTACAATCCACACTGAATCATTAGGCCCTAAACTGAGACCCACTCTCTAGGCTTTACCGAATATCCCAACTTGAAATTACTAGGCCCAACAGAGAGAAATCTACCTCTTGGCTTTACTGTATATCATGTCATTCGCCGACAAGGATTCTTAGGTCCACTGAGGCAACACAATCATGGCTTTACTGTAACCCATGGTCTGTTTCAGGGGTCACTAGGCTAGTGCCTTTACCATGATCCACATTCTGGTTCAAGGACCACTAGTCCATGTGCTCTATCATTCAAAGATCCACCTCACTCAGCTTCAAATCCATCTGGCAATCTAGCTCAACCAAAACATGAGAACCCCATCACACCATGACAAGGCTAGGCTGAAAACACTGTCACACCTGGAAAAATCCATGTCACAACAACAAAAGAATCACATGCAATACCATGCATGCCAAATCTAGCAAGGAAAACACACATGCAACTCGATACATGCAAAGAACACCATTCTATCTGCTTGATACTTCTCTTTCTTTCTTGCTCCTTCCTTACTCTTGACTTCTTTGCCTTCCTTGATCCAATGCCAAAGTGCTCCAAGAAAATTTTAAGTGTCCAAGAGTGAGAGAGAAAGAGAGACAATAATTAAAGAGCTCCAAAACTGAACTGAAAAAATATTACAAATTGATCCTCAAAAACTTTTTTATCAATTAGGCCTCTATTTTATTTAATTTACATTATTTTCTTTCATTTTCCTCCTCACATGCAACCTGTGACCTTTCACATTTCTTTTCTCATATTTTCCATTATTTTCATAAATAAATGTGCCAAAAATGCCATTTCTTCTTTTCAAAGCCTTAGCCACTTCCTTTTCCAATTTCCTTAGCCATAATAAACTAAATGAACACCCACTAGGATGTTTTTCCCAACATTCAAATTGGAATAAGTGTCCCATCAATCATGGTTATTATTTTTTCCTTTATTATCTTTTATTACATGGAGTTTTCACCAAGGCTATTACAAAACCCTCCCCCTTGTGGGACATCATCCTCGGTGTTCAACCACACCTATACCTTAGCAAAACTACTAAAAAGAAAACATACTAACCATGGAGTTTTATAACATAGCTCGATGCAGTATTTACAATGATCATCCTATTGAAAACAAAACCAACATGATCCCCACGGGGGTAGGCGAGTTGGTAATCACAATGCAGTGAAGTTTGTTAGAAAGGCAAGCTCTGTACTGAAGGTCACGAGTTCAAATCCCCCAGACTAGCGCGGAGCTGTGGAGAGGGGCGAGAACAGTTCCCAGGGGTTATAGTGGTAGCAGTCAGAATCGACCCCATGTTACACGAGTTGTGAGGTTGCTCCAGTTGCCGATTCCTTTGTAATAAAAAAAAAAAAAAAACAAACAAAACCAACATGACAACACAATAACATAACAACTATAGTGACATGACACCCATACTGTTTATTGGAGCTTTATAACATATCTCATGGTGGTATTTACATCCATATACATATGTATATATACCAAAACATCACCAAACATGTACCAAAACATATACCAAAACACCATACCAAAATTGATTTGCCTCAAGTGGAAAAAAATGAAGGATACATAGCCCACATTTGATCTGTCATCTCCCATGTAGCTTCATCGAACCCAAAGTGCTTTTGTTGCACTTTAACCTGCTCGATTGCTTGGTTCCAGATCATGAGCACCTTTTTATACAACATACACTGAGGCTACGACTAGAATTCTCCATCTAGTTCCACCTGTAATACAGACCAGTCAATCACATGATCAACATGTTTAACATACTTCTTAAGAAATTACACATGGAAAACATCATGGAAATTTAGTATCAGAGACAGTGCAAGTTGATAGGCTACTGACCTGATCCTCTCAATAATACTGAAGGGTCCACAAAACTGTGGTGCCAAATTGGCACATGATTCAATCCGCAAGGAGCTCTTCTTTGGTTTGATGCACAATTACACTTGTTCTCCAACCTGGAACTCTTTGAACAACCTGTTCTGGTCTACATATCTCTTCTGCCTATCATGCATTGTCTTTAGGTTCTTCTTTATAACCTGCATTTCATGTTCCATGTCCACCAACATGTCTGGTCCAATCAACTCCCTATTAACTGGATCACTCCAACTGATGGGAGTATTGCAACTCTGCCCATACAATGCCTCAAACATACTCATCTTCAAAGATTCCTGATACCCATTGTTGTAAGCAAACTCTACCGGTGGAAGATACTCTTCCCATTTTCGATGCTAATGCATCACGTACATCCTCAACATGTCCTCCAATATCCTGTTTATCCTCTTTGTCTGTCCACTTGTCTGTAGATGATAAGTTGTATTGAAGGGAAACTCTGTGTTGAAACTTGCAAACAACTCCTTCCAAAACTTGAAAGTGAACTTTGCATCTCTGTCTGACACAATCTTATTTGGAACCCCATGCAATCTAAACACATCTTTGATGAAGACCTATGATACATCTCTAGTTGAGAATGTAGACTTCACTGGAATGAAATGTGTAACCTTCGTTAACCTATCCACTACAACCATGATGGAATCATGCTATCTCACTATCCTCGATAAACCTATGATAAAGTCCATGGAAATGACCTCCCATTTCCACTATGGAATCACAATCGGCTATAGCAGTCCACCTAGATGCGTACACTCTTCCTTCATACGTTAACAATTGAAACACCTAACCACAAACTTTGCTACATCCTTCTTCAAATTTGGCTAATAATAAATTTTATTCACTACCGTCAATGTCTTCAGGTAGCTTGGGTGACCTAAATATGGTTTCGCGTCAAACTCCCTCAAGGTCACCTTCTTGAGATCACTACTATCTATTGCATATATCTTGTCTGTAAATCTGACCAATCCATATGTTGTAAGACAATAGTCCACATCCTGTGCTCTTGCACTTGTACCTGTACCTGTACCACTACCTGTACCTGTACTAGTACTACTACCTGTAATTGTACCTACACCTGTACCTATACTATGTTGTAAACTGTGCACTATCTCCATATACCAGACATCTTGTTGACCTACCTACAAGATCCTATCCTGTAATTTTATCCCATGGGAGCTCATAGCTGCTAAGTGATTTACCTGTACCCGCCTGCTAAGAGCATCTAGCACCCTGTTCTCATTTCCTTTGATGTAACTGATCTGGAAGTCAAACTCACTGATCATTGGAAACTATCTAGCCTACCTGGTGTTCAAATTTAGTTGGTCAAACAAATACCTCAACCTAATGTGATCACTCATCAGAACAAACCTCCTGCCAAGAAGATAGTGCCTCCACATCTTCAATGCATGTATGACCGCTGGTAGCTCAAGATTGTGTGTTAGGTAGTTCTTCTTGTGCTTGTTTAGTTTTATGACTCATTATATACCACCTACCCATCGTACATAAGGACTCCACCAAGTCCTCGTTTGCAATAATCTGTTCACACTGCATACTACAAACTCTTTGTCCAGATCTGCAATCTGTAGCACTGGTGCATGTGTCAACAACTTCTTAAGTTTCTCAAAATTGGCCTCACACTCCTCTGTCCATTCAAACTTTTTACCTTTCCTCTACAATGATGTAATAGGATAAGCAATCTTCGAGAAGTTCCTAATGAACCTCTTGTAATAGCCTGCCAACTCCATGAAATATCTCACCTCATCCACATTCCTAGGAGCTACCCACTCCATAATGGCCCTTATCTTTCCTAGATCCACTGATATGCCCTTCTTGGAAACAACATGTCCCAATTAATGTACTTCAGTCTGAAAGAAATTGCACTTGCTGAGCTTAGCATACAACTGATGCTCTCTCAACAACATCAACATTGATGCTAAATGCTCGACATGATCTTCCTCATTTTTAGAATATACCAGTATGCCATCAATGAACACAATAACAAACTTATCCAAATATAGATGCAACACATTATTCATCAAGCATATAAATGTAGCTGGAAAATTAATCAAACTGAATGGAACTACAACCAACTCATAATGCTCATACTTGGTCCAGAAAGTTGTCTTGTAAATGTCCTGCTCTTTGACGCATACCTGGTGGTATCCTAATCTCAAATCAATCTTCGAGAACACTGCTGCTCCTTTCAACTGATCAAACAAGTGATCAATCGATGGAAACATATACCTCTTCTTGATGGTCACTTTATTCAACTACCTGTAGTCAATGCATAATCTGAGAGTACCATCCTTCTTCTTCACAAACAATATCGGTGCGCCCCAAGGTGATACACTTGGCCTAATGTATTCTTTGTCCAACATTTCCTTCAACTACTACTTAAACTCTACCAACTCACTTGTTCTCATCCTGTAAGGTGATTTCGATGCTGGAGCTGCCCTTCGCACTAACTCAATAGAAAAGTTTACTGTCCTGTGATGTGGCAACTCTGAAATGTCCTCAGGAAATACATCTTGAAAATGTTGTAGAATTGGGTACCTGCTCAAAACATATTCATCCTCAAATTCCTTACCTTTGTCACTAGAAATGTGCACTGTAGATAACATACACTCTTTTCTACAACTACATTTTTCCTGTATAGTTGTCACCATCCTAACTAATGTGGCTTTCTTCTTTCCCTGTAAGACTCTTGTTTTCCCATTGTCATTAACACACTTAATGGAAGTTTCATAACAATCTACCTTGGTTCTATGAAGGTACAACCAATACATGCCCAACAACATACTGTATGATCCCAACGGTAATACATTCAAATGTGATGCGGTAGGCATACCATTCAAATCAAATGCACAAGCTCTTACCTAATGATGAACTTGCTTCTTTGTACCTGTAGCCAAAGGCACTAAAAATGATTCTGCATGCAATTCCTTACTCAAACCACACTTATCCACCAAGTCAGGACTAACATAGCTATAATTAGATCCAGGGTCAATCAAAATAGAAATAACTTGATCACAAATCTTACCGTCCATCTCAATGATAGATGTCTGATGATCTGCCTGTTTGTTATCTAATGCTGCATAAATACGAGGAACACTTTGACCAACATCCCCAATAGTCTGTGCCTCATGCGAACTATATATCTAAGGCCTAGCACCCACCACATGTCCAACACTCCAACTGACCAGTACCCTCACCTCTATGCTGCTGCTATGACCCATGTCCCTGTCTAGCTACATTGAACCTCTTTTGTGGTGCCACCTTTGTCTTTTCCTTTCCATCCTGGCTGAAATTCATTCTTACTCTTTGATTGTTCATAGCAATGTTTCAATTTCGCAATAACCTCCTCAAGTGACTAAGGCTCATAATACGCAATCTGATCTCTAAATGTTAATGGCAATCCACTGACAAATCGCTGAAATTTAGCCTTCTCATCTTTAAGATATGATACATACCTCAATAGCTCGAGGAACTTGGTTGTGTACTCTTCATCTGTCATTGACCCCATCTTTAGTTCATAGAATTCTTTGGCCTTACTATCGTAGTACCTTTCTGACAAGTATTTCTTCATGAAAAGCCTCTTGAACTCGTGCCAAGTCAAGTCATTTGTCTTGATGTCTTTAACCCGCTTCACATCTTCCCACGAGATGTCTTTTTTACCTCTCAGGTTGAAGATAACTATTATGGCCTTCATGTTTTCTATGTACTCATGCAACTCAAAGAATTTGTTCATCCCATGTATCCAAGCCTCTGCATCTTTCGGCTTCTTCAAGTCTCCATCAAAAGTAGGTGGCTTTGCTTTCTTAAACTCATGGAAAGTATCCCCTATCACTCCTCCTGTAGGGATGATAATGATGATGATCATGATGTATGTCAGAACCGGAACTAGAATAATACATGTATCCATCACCTCTCCTATCCAGAGTATCCAACAGTATGCCATCTCTATCTGTGTCATATTTATCCGACCTGTAACTACCATGAGACCTACTACCATATGCCCCATTATTTTTGTCCTCCTGTCCATGGCTTAGTTTGAAGTGGCCCTTGTCGCTGCAATTTTGACACACTTTGAAGGAGTAGAGAATTAATCTCTACTTGTTTCTCTTGTGCCTACATGATTTTTTCATTGTCTGCCTTACAACTCCTTATTTCTTCCTTCAAGCTTCTGAGTGTGTCTGCCAAATCAAAAGAGTGCCAAACACCACACTGCACATTTGATTCATAGGGAAAGTATTTCTAGTTTACCATCTTGCTAGTCATTTGATCTCTTTCTTGCAAGACATACTATGTCAACTAAACCAAATCACAATAAACAGACGTGCCTTAACATAATTTAAGGAGGATATCACATCTGCAAGATAAATCAATCAACGTACTACATGTATAACATAATCATGAAAACACATATACATATAATACATCAGCACATAACCATTTAACCATCAGTCTAGCTAGGGTCCATTCATCAATACATGAACATATCAACTACACATACCCTGATCTCATGCATTATAACAACAACTATACCAATGTATACTAACAATACGCAAGCATAAACAACATGTAACCAATCATACACTCATGACAACATACTTCATAACAACAACATCCTTTTTTCACATGATGACATCACTACAACCATGACTAACACCATGCATATGAAACAATCACATAGACCACAAAGATGATTAACACATGTGCAAGACATGAATGCATGACCAACACACTACCCATCCAACACGAGGGGTGAACCATGCTCTAATACCACTCTGTAACACCCTCCTCCCACATCTACCTAAGTAACCGACCAATTGGGGTAAACATGTGACGATAGATGAGAGGCTACTATGATTGGATTCAACCTCTTAGGTGACCTTAAGGAAATGGAATCGGTGGAAACACATCATAAATACCTTCCACATTAGCTATAGGACCGCTAAGAACCATCCCAACATTTCTGGTAACTAATCCCTGGGTCTCACTGAGGTTTTAGACCACTTGACCTCTGGATGCTCCCATGCTAAGGGCCTGACAACGTCCAAGAGGCTTTAGACGCTTTCCTGACAAGGCATGCTAGCATCCAGGGAAAATTTTGCTTAGTATTGTGCCAGTGTCCTTGAGATTTGAGCCACTTTTTCAGGCTCAAAGCCTAGTTCATTGCCCAGAATTGAATGACACCTTTAGAATAGAAAGATAACAAGGAAACAATGATACAAATGCAAATACTTGACCAATCCCTTAATCAGACCCCTACTAGCCATGATAGGCATTTCGTTAAACATATCACAAATATGTAATCTACAGGTTTAAAAAATAGATTCAAGTCACAGGGGTCTCATACTTATCTGAGAATCGCTATGAAGCATTATTCCCTTATATCATTTGTTGTGTTATCATCTATTAGGTCATAGATACATTTTCCATTCATTTACAAGTGAAAACATGATGAGAGCCATACATAGCTATTATCATAAGACATATACATAACCAACATAATAGAAACATAAATACAAAAGGAATCACAACCATATGATCCACATATAAACCAATATAAACCATTGTATTGCAGTGCTCTGCTTGTTTTTATTTTACATGGCAATCTTCTACTAAATGAATAACAATTTAATGGTAAAATTTGGGTTGTGTTCAATTTCTACAAATTTAGCAAAATACCCTGTTTAGGACATTACAATGGTATCAGAGTAAGTGTTCCTACCAACCTAAGGGTTCTTCTTCACAATCTATTGGACCAAATTTGTTAATTGTTACAGGAGTCAAAATTGTATTGAAGACCAAATTTCTTTGTCTGAGTTTCTCTGATTTTCTTATTGAAGCCGAGCTAGTGGGTTTTAACGACCAAATTGATAATTCTGGTGGATTGCAATTTACTGGAGCCTGTGTGACATTGAATATGTGGGTATGATCTGCAAGTGTGTATACATATTTGTAGTTTGATCAAATACCCACCTGCGTGCTGAATTTTGTTGAGCATTGATTTGACTTCACCCTGAGTTGCTGAGCATCTTCTAGAGTTTGTCATTCCCAGATCAAGATACCAATTCAGGGTGAGAACATATTACTCTAGGAGGGTCATATATCATTTCTAGGTGATCAACTTCAAAGGGCAACAAAATTCATTTATTTGATTTCTAATTCGCTGAGAGACCATGTGGCTTGTGTAATCTTCAAAGGGCCAAGTTGCTTCATCTTAAGTTTGTTGGCGTCATTTCATTGCCAAATCCAAGTCAACATATTCTCTGTGCCAAGACGGTAAGACCGTGAGCGATTTGTAGCGACAAATATCCTTGATCGAATGAAGAACGAGGGAAGCAAATGTGTGCCATTGTGTTGAATGGATGTTTGACCCATGTAGTGCGGTTAGAGCTTTAAATAAATCGGGTATCGAAAGACTAGGGAATGCAAAGGGAATTGACGTTTATTTTCCAGTCAAAGAAGTTGAGGCTGATTGGAGTGATTGAGATGGTGTGGTTGAATTGGACCAGTTCAGGTGGCAGCGGAAGGCCTCGGTGGCGTAGATTGTCTAGCGCTAGACTGACAACACTTAGATTAGTAATCTCTCGGGCTGCTAGGAAGGATGTTTCGTAGTTGGCTGAAAACTTGTGGAGAAGGGATCTATGATCATGTGGATTGAATTCGGTCTGATTAATGTGAGGCAAAGGGGCAATGATTGTTTGTCATTGGATCCTGTGCGCATAATATTCGTGAAGGCTAACATGTGCACAAGAGGAGAAATGTAATTTCTGGTGCGATTGAAGTATGCGTGACAAAGAGATTTTTGTCCAGCTGTGTGACGTACGAGTACACAAGGAATGCCAGGAGTGGAAAAATGATTTATGGAACGAAGAGCTAGGATGACGAACTTGAATGCCCACTTTTGTAGGGTGAAAGAGCAGTGAGGTCACAATTTTGAGTTGGGTCCATACCGTAACCATCAATTCGAGGAGCAAAAATGGTGACAGACCAGACAATTTGAATGTGCATCCTAGCAAATCAAGCATTGTGGCCACTATATGACAAAGAAGTGGAGGCAACAAGTTGTGGAATCAGTTTATTGAGCAGCAACGCACTTCGAATTGGCGGGCACCAAGTCTATGCAGGGATTGGGAATGAGCTACTTCAGTTTCTGGTGGAGTGATTTCATTATCAGAGGAGAATAAGTATCTGTCAAGGAAATGAATAGGTTCATTACCCCGTGAAATTTACCTCTGTTCTTGTATTTATTTGACCATAAATGCTTGATGGAATGTTTTTGAAAAAATACACCTTAAAATTTGTTGTGATACTTTAACGAACTTGGATAGGGTACATTATAGTATTGGTGCAGGGGTATATCACAGTTGAGGTCTGTAAGGGTTTGAGTAGAGAGAGGAGTTACCAATTTGTTGTTATAGTTGTCTTGAGTTAGGGTGATGATTAAGGAGTTTTTTGAGCATAAGCTTATATGGTTGTAGATTTAATACATGTATAGTTTATATGGTCCATGTCATTAACTGTTGTATATCTGGGATGCTAGTTATCCCACTGCTAGGAGTAAGATAAAGCCTATGTGTTGAGTCTGTTAGTAAAATGTATGTAGGCTGAGTAGTGTTGGTAAATTTGCGTCTTGTATGGTCAAGGGCAGAGCATATATCACTGTAAAATCATTATATACTTTTGTTGTGTTGTCAAGTCATGTAAGAGTCAACTTGAAGTACTTGTCATCATTGAAGGAAAACATGGATCAAACCTTCATCAACTCTCTTAATAAACTAGGAGCAACCATCAACCAATCCCTTTCCAAAGGGATGCTTACTTTGCTACAACACGAGAAACTACATTGTACAAAATTTATGCACTTGGAACAGATTTGAGATGCATGGGAGTTACAACAAAAGCCATTCTCAAACTAGAAGAACTTGCTTCCCTTCTCTCCAAGGTGTATTAGTCAGATGGGAAGAGTTTCGTTTGGGCTCTAAAACCGTCCATGCTTGCTCTCATACAACACAAATTTTTGGAAAATCCTTGTGTAGGGGTCACACTTCCAGTTGCTTCTTGTCTTAGTAGTATCATGATGTTGACTGCACCTAAACCTCCTTACAATGATGGCCTTATGAGGAGAGTCTTCAGAGTGATAGTGGAGACCTTTCATTATTTGGATAGCAGTGAGAGCCCTACCTTTGGGAAGAGGCTAGAGATTCTAGAAGCTATGGCCTTGGTTAGCTCTTATGACCTCATGTTTGAGCTGGAGTGTGACGATCTTATCCTGCAGATGTTCCAATGCTTCTTCAGCATTAGGAAACATCATCCTGACACAATCATGACACACATGCAGTCCATTTTGTCCTCATGTATGGGAGGCCATGATGCCATTTGTAGGAGGTTGCATTTTATAAACTAGCCGAAGGGTTAGTTGAGAAAAACATTGGACTGTTTAGGAGACGGTTGACCCAGGAGGAGTTGCAATGGATTTATGGCGACCAACCATGCAGCAAGAATGAGATGAGGAGGAAGGGTCTTTGCTTTGTCTACAAGGAACCTTGGGGACCTGATCACTCATGCTTGAGAGATGCAGAGTAGATGGCAAAGGTAGAGCAGGAGGATATTCCTTCTGTCTTTCAAGATGAGGACTTTTCTTTGGATGAGTCCATAGGGTCATACAAGGATGCCTCTAGGGAGCATGAGCAGTCATGTGCAGTTGTTGACAACAGGCCATATTTATATTTTGATGTGTATGGTGAGCATTTAGTGGACCTGATGGTAGACGTTTAGGATGATGAGTCACCAGTGATGATTCAACAGGAGCAGCATATGGTGGAGCATGAGTCAGGCCAGGAGGATTATATCCACAATATGCATGATGAGCCTTTTGGGGACCCTGTGATGGCCGCCTGCAACCAGTAAAGAAGTCTGCAAATCTATTCCCTAATGCACAGACAGGATGATAGCTCTTTGGCACTAAGTAAACAGAAACTTGAATAACACATTCACTGATACATACAATATTTTAACACAGAGGTGGGATAACAGCCCCTTTAATGCTAAACATCAAGAGTTCAAGAAAACTGCATAACAGGCACAGACTATAACAGAGTAGAAATGGAAAGTGAGCAATTAACAGCAAAAGAAGCTTGTATTAGCTGAAAATGAAGACGAGACGCTGCAAGTATCAAAGTAGTTACAGTCTTCAGAAGTTGAACTTTACATCAAAACAACAACCATCAACCCATCCCCCAGATTACATCTGTTTTCTAGGTATATATAGAGTTTGATTACAAAGATATTTTGCTGTTCTATGCGTGGAGGGGTCATAATGGACCACCAACCGCTTTAACTCTCTAATGGAGTCTCTGCTACAATATGCTTGCTTTAAAGAATGAATTTGACGTTCTTTGGTGCTCTGTTGTCCTTCTCGAGCAGGTGAAGTGTTATATGGAAGGAGTTCCATAACTAATAAATGTGTTTATCTGCTTGAGGTTGGTCCTTTTCCTTCTCGGCCATTCTATTTCTTGAATGCGGTTGTTGGAGATGAAATGAGTCGGGTACCGAACACTGGCCACCTTCGTCCTTTTGGGAGTATGAAATGGCTATGGTCGTGGACAGTATGGGCAAATGAAGAGGAAGATCGGTCGTCGGATCACGCAGAAAGACGACGGATATGGCTCAGTGGGAGAAATCGAGAGGAAATGGGAGCAAACAAATGTAAGCCGTCGGATCTCCAGCAGACAGATCCGATGGCCATCGGGCAGAAAAGATACACGGGAGATAACGCGCGGGGTCGAGCAAATGGGTGGTAAGCGGTATATATCACACCGCTTTTGGGAGGGAAGCGGTAAAGGTACGTGGGCGAGCGATGCGAGTCATCGGGCGACACGTGGTGGATGTGACGGGAGGAAAACCACTGTGATCGCGAGTTAACGCGTAGTTAGTTTGTGGGCGCAGGAGGAGCGATCGTCGTTGGATCGCATGGATGGATACTGGGGAGCGCTTGACAAGGGGTATCGGGAGTGAGCGTGAAATGAGCGAAGGTCGTTCAATCTTGTTGGCACTGATTGGACGACAGAGGAGTGATTGGACGAGTCGCTTTATCGGGCGCGACGAGAGTCATCGGATTGGGTTTTTCTTTTGATAATTTTGGGCGATCTGCGATGTGTGACCAGATCGCATCGCAATATCGCATTGACGGAAGTCAAGGGGAAAATGGAGGTAGTGGGGTGAAAGGGAGTAAGCGAGGTGAAGGAGAAGGAGGACGATAACCGATGCAAACCTCTTCTGAGCAAGAAACCAAGGATCGAGCTTACTTCCACTCTTTGAAAATCAACAACATGTAGCAGAGTTAACAGTGTCTCTCAATTCTTTATTCCAATGGTCATCTAAAGTGGGTTGCATTTGATCTCTATTAGCTTGAAGACCATGTGCACTATTAAAGGGAGAGGAGGGTGTGAAATAACTTTTGATATCGCCCTTCTTTTTAATTTTACCCTTACCCTTTTTTTGAATAAACTCCAAAGAGGGAGGAACATAGTGAAGGGGGTGGATGCATTAATGCAAGGAATAGATGAATAACCCTCATAATCAAAATTGGGGTTGGTATCCATCATGTGTTTTATACTCCTCTTCCTCCCAATTTCATCCTCTCTTTCTTTTTACCTAGCTTTTTCTTCCTCAAACTTCTTAAATTTTTCTACCAAATCCTTCATAATATCCCCAATTTGTTCTGTTGGTGCTGCACATGGAGCAATTTGGCCTCTAATACCAACCAAGTGTTTTTTCGGCTTATGAATGCCCCATCCACCTCCCTTAATTTTTCTTTGACAAAATTTGCAATGCATTTGATTATCAATCATCTGAGCATATGCCCAAGCAACATCTTTCATTTTAAGAGCCATTTTATGATATTTGAACTTGGAAATGAAAGGAAACAAATATGAAAATGAAAAGAAAAAAACAACTCTTCAATGTTCATTTCTTTTACAAAAATTACTCTTTTCAATTTCCAGATTTTGCAAACAAAAAAAAACACAAGCAAAAACAAATTTGAGAAGTGAAAAAAAAATAACTCTAGGTTCTAGCCTCCTCAATGCTGCTCCAATGCCTGCCCAAGAAGCTCCTCATTGTTGCTCCAATGATTGCCCAAGACTCCTCACGATTGCTCCAATGATTGCCCAAGACTCCTCACTGCTGCTCCAAAAACCAACTCCTCAGAAATGATCACACAAATGCAATGAGATAGCTATGAGGAAATGCGTGGGGGTTGGGTAGCTTTTATAGGCTTGGGAAAGGTTAGATGGAAAAACAAAAACAAAAAGCCAAAAAATAAGCAAGTTTGGAGTCCGCTTTCCCTCCAAATTCTGCCGCTAGTCGGGTTTGACAAGCTTGGTCGGTTTAAGTCGGACTCGGCCAAGTCGACCTGTCTGTTACCGAACCGACCAAGTCAGTGACCGGCTCAGCTAGTTCGGTAACATACCAACCTTTGGACCAGTTTTTGTGCAAAGCCGACATGGGCAGGGGTCCAGCTCAACCGATTTCGAATCGGCTCGACCAAATTTTAAAACACTAATTTGTATTTAAATATTTTATTGATAACCCACATTGATTTTTTTTTTTCGAAGAAAAAGCGATCTTTTTATTAAGAGAATAAAAAGATACATTGCATATGCTGAGCATTTCCAAATTTGCCAATTGCTTTACAAAGCAATCAAAGAACAAAAAAACTCCTTCTGTGTTGAGGACCATAGAAAGCAGAGCAGTTTTGCTGAAGATAACAGCTGCAACAATACAGCCAAGCCTAAAAAACGACCTCGACCGAGGAGACAGTCAACAGAAACATGTAGAAAAACGGACATACGGGTCTTTGGGTCTCCTCAACAGAGAGGAAAACAACCCACAAAAAATAAGTAAGAAATATAACAGAGTTTAGTATAAACAGAAGTCTGAGATAATAAGTCTATGCATATAGATAAGAGATATAAAGAAAGAACAAAAACATCAGCTAAAAAATTATAAATAAGGCGGCACATCTGATGCATGGATCTGTCCATGGCAGTCTTCCACTATTTTCCAGCCTCCCAAAGCTTGCTGCAAACCTTCCTTAGAAAGCTTGTCCGCGTCATTGTTGCTGTCCCTGTAGATATGACATATGGAGAAAGAGTTAAAAGATGACTTTAATACCTGAAGTTCTTCCAGCATGGGTTTCAATATTTGGTTTTTGCAAGAACTTTTTTCGTTAACCCAGTTTATGACATTGAGGGAGTCTCCAAAGATCTGAATAGTGAAAGTGTTTCTTTGAATAAGCCAACATAGAAGCAGTCTCAGGGCTGATAGCTCGGCAAAATTATTTGTTCCGGACCCCAAACCAACTGATGCTTTGAGGGAATGATTTGCGTTGATATGAATAACAATTCCTGCACCTGCTATGTTGTTTTGGGAAGCTCCGTCAAAGAACGCCCAAGGGATATCGTCTTTGATTTGCACCGTCTTATTTTGGATTTGTGGTCTGTGTTCTTCTGGCTCTGGGATGGAGGAGAATATGGAGACAACTTGGATGGCTATGACAGATGGCTGGGTTCCCTGATCTTGGAAGATAGCTCTGTTCCTAGCAAGCCAGACTCCCCAGCAAATGATGGGCGGAAGGTTTCTCAGGTTCCCATTCGGATAATGTTGCCACCAGTTTGACCAAGCCTCGTCCAGATTCCCATTACCCCACTGAAAAGATTTGTTCAAAAGCTTTTCAACCTCCTTCCAGATTTTTTGCAGTTTCCAAGCATTGAAGAAACAGATGGGATATTGATTCCTCTTCTATTTTACAGAGGGGGGCACCTCCCAGGACCATACATAAATCTAGACTGGAGGATATCCCAGGAAGGAATTTTCTTTTTGAGGAGGCACCAGAGAAAGAGTCTGGCCTTAGCTGGGCATTTGAGTTTCCAAATCTGTTTTGCCCACCACTCTGGTTCACCCCACCCTTTCCTGGATTGAATGAACTTGTATCCATCTTTGGGGAAATAATCGCCAGTTTCTCCATGAGCCCAGATCAGGCTATCCGGACTGACTTTTATTCTTACATTGGAGCGAGCAAGTTCTTGAGTGAAAGAAGACCATTCATTCCACCACCTCTGATCCAGTTGTAGTTCCTCTCCATCTTTCCATGCCTGACACCAAATACTTGAGTGACCCACCTTTTCCACCACATTGAATATTTTATAATATACAACATTAAAATATTTTCATCTAACATTTTTTTCTATATATAGATATATATGAAATTGATATATAACATAAATTAGTTAACATAAATACGCAAATAGTTTAGTTAAATCCCATGTTGAAATATTTTTGAAAGGTATATGGTCTAAATATCTTACTTACACATTCTTTTTACTTTGAATTACTTTACATTAAATTAATTATATTAGACAAACGTACATAGCATTTTTTTTTTATTATAGTAGGGAATAAATGTCAACTCCATGTTGAACACGGATAGAATTACACATGACCCTCACATATTCTTTTACTTCTCATCACTTTACGTGAAATTATATTACAATACAACTTTCTAATTACTTTACATGAAATTATATTGGTACACATCACTCACACATTTTTTTACTTCTAATAACTTTAGATAAAATTATATTACATTATAAATACATTTTTTTAATAAATTTTATTATTATAATATGTATCACTTTTGAAATATTTTATTTTTAATTTAAAGACACCTCAATTACAATAAAATTAAAATTATACAACCGCTACAGCCGGAAGTTACACTTAACACCTTTATCATGTAAGATTCGGATTCCCGGTGTTGAATGTGGGTGTGGGGCATTTAATACATTCCCCAACTCACTGCAGGCATAATCGGGAGTCAAAACAATAAAATTAAAATTGTACAAGCCTGCAGCCAAAAGATAGACTAAAGATGTTTTTTTAATTTTACAAGGCTAGAAATGTAAAGCCATGTGAGTAGCACCGCTAAAGGGTCTGCTGAAGGGGCCTCTCATTCGTATGAACCAAAGTCTAGCACTGACAGTCTGACATGGACAATATTTTTCCAGGTACAAGGTTCACACAACAAGGTTGGTTCCCGAGTTGTACTAAATGTATTTAAAATACAGGACAACATCTTACTAGGGCTCAAATGTGGGTGCTTGACGCCTGAAACCCCATGTTGCTTCGTATAAAATCCTTGGTAAAATTTGTCTGTAAGGATCCTCTTTTCGCTTCTGTTGCAAATATGTGATAGCTTCTTCTACTTCAGCCTTTATGTGCAGATATAGAGCATGTGCTTTCTCCTTGTCCCGAAGTTCATTCTTTCTTCCTGAGTAATAAGAAACAGTCAAATCTGGTTATGGATATTTATCAACAAGAATTGCAAAAACAATCTGCAATGTTAATTAATTGAAGCATAAATTAATGAAAAAATAACATGGAAATTAAATTAGGCAACAAAATTACTGAGATCCCTAGTGCATGTCATAAAGCAGTTTCAAAGAATATCAGTCATTATGCCCTTCTCTACCAGGAGGAACCAAAAAGAAAAAAGCACATACATAGATCAAGAAATATGGGTTATAAAAGAAGTTTCAAAGAATATCACTGATATTGTCATGTCCTCCTATTTTAATCTCGAGTAACCCAAAAGCAAATCATCGTAACTGGCGAAGATTTAAATTTTAATGTATATTTATTTCTAGTCTACGCGTACATTTATCGGCATGCGCAAGCGTGGATAAAATAGTAGTACTCCCATACCTGCGGTTGCTATAGGTTTGCCGAATAAATAATAGAACCTTCCTGGGATTTTTGGCGCTAACCCTGGAATATACAATTTCTGGTTTGAAATATCTCCAGGCATGTCACTCCTGTTAATTCAATCCATTAGTGATAATGATGAATAAAACAAAACTTTTTAAGAATAGACAGCTTCAATGAACAGCAAGTGAACTTATCTGCACGAAAGAAAATGCAAGCAAAATATTGTTCCTATAGAGTATTAGATTTTGATTTGATCTTAAGCTTCCCAGGTTCAGGGCTCAAACATAACTCCATCCTTATTAGGTGATCCATATTCTGAGTCCAGACCATAGCATCAGAGGTCTACACTGGTCACTTGTTATATATTTCAATTAAAAAGTCTATGAATCAATTTTTTTCTGTTACTTATATGCTTTTTTTTTCTCCAGAGTTTGTATTTAGAAATAACTTTTGCTTAATAATAAAAACTCTTTATATCTGTTGCACCGTTTTTCCCACATTGGGTTTTTTCCGGGGACTTTTGTCCAAAAACAATTGTGTCACTTGTGCTGTATTTTCTTTCTTGCTCAGTTTTTTGTTTCCGAATTATATTTAATTAAGTGAAGGTTGCAACGTATGCATTTCGATATTTGCCGTAGGAAATTGCAAATAATTTGTTTAAAGGAATTTAACAAATAGGAGAAATATTATCAGTTGCGGCAGTAGGGATTTCGGTTTAGGAATTTTCACACTTGAGTATCAACAATTGATCGATGCACTGATGTTCCTTTTGAACACCCATCCGGACATATGCTTTGTAGTGAATACCTTGAGCTAATTCATCACTGAGCCCCTCCATGCACACTGGATTGTTGCCAAACACATACTAAGATATTTGCATGGGACAATTAACCTTGGTCTAAGATATTCTAACAAAGATGTATGATTGCATGAATACACTAAGGTTGATTGGACTAGAAATATTATTCATGGGAAAATCACTTTAGGGTGTTGTTTTAGCTTGGTCTGCGATGATATCTTGGATGAGGAAGGAAACAGAGGTCTGTAACTTTAAGCACGGTCGAGGAAGAGTACATTTCCGCTAGCATGGCTAGTTGTGACGCAGTTTGGTTGAAAAAGCTCTTTGGAGAGCTATTTGAGCAGGTCCTGGATACTACAGTCATATATTGCGACAACAAGACTGGGATTCGATTGGCAGAGAATCCTATATTTCATGACAAATCCAAGCATATCGAGATTAGGTACCACTATATTTGAGACATGGTATAGAGAGGAGTCGTAAGATTCCATCACATATCAACTGACGAGTAGATAACAAACATACTCACCAAGGTTTTGCCGAAAGGGATGTTCTTGGTCTTCAGAGAGAAGCTTGGACTAATGTATGTGACCCTCTCGGGTAAGGGTCCTGGCTGATCGAGAACACTGAGCATAGCTCTTCGCCCCTGTTTGAGTTCATAAGGAGAAGAATTGAGCCTGAGAGCTCCCGGGGTTAAGGAATCTCTGGACAATAGCATGGTTGTGATCCTTACCCTCTAAGGTAAGTTGTATCTCGCCTATTATCACCATAGGGTGTGCTTGATCCTTGTCATTTATGACAAGTTGGGTATCTCCCCCTATCATGATTGACAGAGTATACCCCAGTATGCATCCTACCCACAAGCAGGGGCTTGTTTGGATTGCTTGCCTGTCTGGCCAATGGGTTGACATGACTTGAGATGGTGTGATCCTTGCATAGCAAGTGGTATCTTGCTGAAGTATAGAGGATGCAAGTGTTCTACCACTTGATTCTTCAAGATCAACTTGGGAAGATCAACGAACATTAGGATGGATGTGATCTCTACCTTATATGGCAAGTTTGGTCTCGCCTATTGACTAGACAACAAAATGGATGTGTTCCTTACTGGTAGATGGATCTCACCCAATTATCACTGGATGATAGGATGGATGTGATCATTTCCTTCTATTGCAAGTTTGGTCTCGCTTGTTGATCTAACAACAGGATGGACACGATCCTTGCCTGGTATATGGATCTCACCTATTGTCATTGGATAGAGGGTTGTCGCTTGAGCTCCCCTATGATATCAAATTCTTCTTCTTTTAGATTCAAAGACAACATTTGACTTGATGATAATGAGACATTTGTGATGGGACATATTTTGCAGTTAGAAATTTCTCTCTAGCTGAGAAGGAGTATTAATTTGGCAGCTCAAAGATAAATTCCCTTCATTGGATATAATTCCTCATCTAGAGAAACCCAAAATTGCTCTTTGAAGCACTCAATTTGGTTAAGGAAAAATGTATTTTTGATGTGAAAACCCACAATGGCACAAAAGTCAAGGTCGACCTAAGGGACAAATTAGCCCTCCTCCAACGCCTATAAATACAATTCAAATTGCTCTCATCTGGATATCATCTCATCATACATTCTTCTTCTTGGAGGTTCAATACATCTGAAATATTGCAAGTCTTCATCCACACATGCGAAGACGAGAAAGGACAAATTGTAGGAGGTGGAAATCTGTCTTTGACGAACACTTTGAATAGTGTTGACTTTTGGTGTTTGGGCCTTGTTTGACTTGACCTTTTGGGACTATTTTGGAGGCTGAATTTCTAGGCACAAAGATCGAGGTTTTTTGGGCACGTTCACTGCAATTGAACACATGTTTGATTGTAGGCTTTGACCGCATACCACCTCTCTCTGTTGATTAGGTTTGACTAAGATTTTTTAGAGTTGTTTTGACTGAGGTTTGGCTAGCATTGAAGGTCGAGTTTGTTGGCTATTGAACGAGCTCTTGGAGGATTGCTTTGACTGTTGACTTAGAATAGTTAGGGCACATTTGACCGTTGTTGACTTAGACAGATTTGCAAACTTTGACTTTGACCAAATTTGTCTATTGGCTCATCATTTGATATTGGTTGGTTGGTCAAAGGATTGATTTTGACCCATTGATTTTGGAACATTGTACTCACTGCTGAACATTTTACAACAATCTAATAAGAAGAAGAATTCGAAAGGGTTTTCCCCCTTATGGGGTTTTTCCCTGGTCTTTGACCAAATTTGGTCTCTTGTCATTGCTTTTGATTTTCTCTTATTGTACATTGCATTTACTGTTCTATCTACAATTGCTATTGATTACTAGAAGATTAACTTGATTGCTAATTAAAGTTAAGAATTGGGCTAAAGTTATTGTAGCAACATAGAGCAGTGGAACATTAACACATTTCTTGCTGTATGTGGCCATATTATGCTTTTATCTTTCTTTTTAGCTATGTCAACCTCTAGGGCATCATTACAGGCCTAACCCAAGTTGTGGAAAAGGGGAGGGAGGGACTAACACCTTGTGGACCCAATGTACAAATGTGGACCCAAATGGAGAAAATGTAAAAAAGGCTTGTAATGAGTGGAGGGGAGTGAGATATATGGTGTCGGGAAGTAGAAACATGCAACCAAAATCAGGTTTTCCCATGTAGTGCCACCCCTAAATCTAACAACCCATAAAGGAGATCTCACGGGATTAGGATACAAGATTAACCACCAAGTTGAGGCAAGGAAATAAGAGTATAGTCAAAGCTCGTTCTTTCTGCCAAATCCCCCCATTAATCCATGCCCAAATGTGCCCAAGAAAAGCAAGCATAAGCACCCAATTACATAATGAAAAATCATATCTTCGGGGTTGGATGGCCCACCTTCAAACATACGATCATAACAAATGAGCGAGGGCACACAATGGTTGGCTCAGGTGGCAGAGAATTATAGCACATCGAGCTATCAGTTGGCTGCAAGGGGCTACTAGCTGTTGTCTGAAGACAATCTAAGAGAAAATTTCTCCTATAGGGGTCACCCACTGGTAGTGGGTAACAGTGACTACATGCAGCGTTGTGAAGATCCCAATAACATCTTGATTTTATCACGAAATTGCGATTTTTTGGCCTAGCCAGTATTTCCAGAATTTTATTGATATTTTGATGGTATGTTTGCCATTTTTTACCAATATTTTCCTAATTTTTACGATTTTTTAGTCTTCCGTACCCTTGCAGATTTTATCCCAATGTCGATGTTTGCATCATTGACTACATGTAGTATCTAACCTTATATTCCTAACACCTATGCATGAATTTGAGGTTGCAATTCTGTTGTGATGCATCCCTTAGTACTGTAGCATCTGAGACCAATGTTGTTAAAATCGCGATAATATCGTGATATTATCGTTTTATCGCGATAATTTCCCTACACCGTTATTATTGAGAGTTTTATTCGATATATCGCCGGTATTTTTTTTACCCGATTTTTTGGAAATTATCGCGATTTTTTCCAAAAAAACACGATAATTTCGGATTTTATCGTGGGCAATCGGCGCAGTGAGGTTTTATAACGAATTTTTGTTTTTTTTGTCAATTCATTTGCACAGTGAGGCGTGCGGAGGGTAGAGGAGCGTTGGAGAGAGCTGGGAGACAGTGCTTGGAGAGGGTTTGAAAAATTTTCAAGTGCTTAGAGGAGAAAATCAAGAGGAGGAGACCGATTATCTCCATAGAAACGGTATGGGGACCAATTTTTTTTTGTTTTCATTGTTTTTAAACATTGTTTTTGTATTTTTTCATTGTTTTTGGTTGGGTAACTTGATATGGGCACCAAATTTTTTCTTTTCATTGTTTTTAAACATTGTTTTTGTTTTTTTCATTGTTTTTGGTTGGGTAACTTGGGTTTTCATTGTACAATGTAAAAATTAAAACACTAAATTGTAAATTTGTAACTTGTAAATATTAAATTGTAATCCTTATTTTCCCATAGGTTCACAACTTACCGAAACACCATTCAAGTTTTCAACTTCAAAATTCAAAAACAAACATGCCAAGAAAATTGGATCATTTTTGGGAATATGGAGAACCTAAAGCTCCGAATGATAGACTAAACTTGACTTGCAAGTTGTGTGGCCACCCTATGTCCGGGGGGGTGTACAGATTGAAGTATCACCTTGCACAAATCCTTGGATTTGATGTGGGGCCTTGTTCAAATACAAATCCTGAACTCATCCAAAGAGCCATGAAAGCATTGGAAGTTTTAGAACAAAATAGAGAGGCCAAAGAATAAATGAAAAAGCAACTAAAAAAGTCAGCTAAAGCAAGTGGTACTGGTTCAACTACAGCATCAACCAATCCGATAGCTGCCACATCATTATTGTTCCTCGAACCACACCTGGTTCACAACCATCTATCAGTTCATGCTAAAAAGAACTGAGAAAGAACAAGCTGACAAGTTGCTGGCAAAATTTCTCCTCTGGAGTGATATTCCTTTCAACATTGTAAGGAATAATCCATTTTTCCAACCTGTTGTTGATGCTATTGCAAGTGTTGGCCCATGGTACAAAATCCCTTCTTATCATGATTTCAGAAGCCGGATTCTTCAAAATGAAAAGCTTGACTGCACCCAAAGATTGGAGGATTTTAGGGCGTTATGGGCACAAACATGATGCACTGTTATGTCAGATGGTTGGACTGACCAAAGGGGATAACCCTTATAAACTTCTTGGTTAGTTGTCCCAAGGGGACTATGTTTATCAAATCTGTTGATGCATCTGCACAAATCAAAGATGCAAGAACTTTATGTGATCTGCTAGATGTGTTTATTTTGGAGGTGGGTGCAGAAAATGTTGTCCAAGTCATAACGGACAATGTTGCAAATTATATTACTGCTGGCAAGATGCTTATGGACAGGCATCCTATTTTATTTTCGACACCTTGTGCTGCACACTGTATTCATTTGATGTTGGAGGACACAGGGAAAATTCCCTTTGTTAAAGATATTGTTGATTCATCCAAAAGCATTACAAAATTTATATATAACCATACATCTGTGCTTAGCTTGATGCGAAGATTCACCAACAACAAAGAGTTGGTGCGCCCCGCCATTACATGGTTTGCCACCAGTTTCATATCTCTTCAATTCCTCTTGAATTCTATGTAGGATGTGAAGAGAATGTTTCTTTCAGAGGAGTGGCGTGCTTTGCCAATGAGCTGCAAACCAGAGGGAGAGGCCGTATGCAAACTAGTTTCATATCAAGAAGACTTCAGGGCGGGAGTGCAGGAGGTGTGTGCTGTTACTGAACCTTTGGTAAAAGTTCTTCGGTTGGTTGATGGTGAGAAGCCCGCAATGGGCTATTTGTATGAGGCCATGGACAGGACCAAAGAAGCCATTCGGGCCTACTATGATGATAAGGGAGATGATGGGTTTCGGTGACAACTCCTCCTGTGGAGAGTGATTGATGAGCGATGGAACAACACACTCAATCGTCCCATTCATGCTGTTGGGCTTTTCCTGAACCCCGCATTTTCTTACGCATGTGGGCTTGTATTTGATGCTGAGATCATGGATGGATTCTTATCCTGTGTTCAGAAGATGGTGCGATCCCCAGAATAACGTATAGAGATCTCTAAAGAAATTGAGACGTATAGGATGGCAGATGGCACATTTGGCTTTGAGATGGTTGTCATTGATAGGACGATTAAAATGCCAGGTATTTTTTAATTTGTAATTTTGTTTCAAATTTCATTGTCTCTTCAAATTCCATTTTTTCTTATGTTTATTTAAAATTTTATTTGTAATTTTGTTGTAGATACGTGGCGGCAGGGTACCCCTTCTGCAAAAGCTTGTCATTCGCATCTTCAGCCAAACATGTAGCTCCTTAGGATGTGAGCGCAATTGGAGTGTATTTGAAAAATACACAACAAGAAGCGCAACAGGTTAACACTTAAACATTTAAAATATTGCAAATTTTCAAATAAATTTTTGAATTCATTAAACAATAGTTTTTTTATAATTATTAATTATTATTTCATGATCTTTGTACATGTTGGAGTCCCAGCGACTTAATGACATGGTCTACGTCTACTACAATCTTCGATTGTGGGTGTGGCAACTTGAGAGGACACCTGATGTGGAGGCCATCTCATTGGATGGGATTGACACCGCTGCTGCATGGAGGGTTGAGGCCAAGAGGCCTCTCATGAAGTCTGCTGATGAGTGGTTAGTGCAGGATGTAGTGGAGCGGGAGGAGGAGGAGGATGTGACACCACCTGCCCGGGCTACCCCTGCTATCAATAGAGGATGTGGTCTACCTCCTATAGCTCCTACTTCTAGTTCTTCAGCTTCTAGAGCACATCAGACTCCACTACCATCTCCACCAGCACGGCCACCAGCATCTACATCTAAAGGGAAAGGGAACGTTGTGGCATTTTCTCACAAGAGGGGTAGAGGAAATCAATAGGATTAGACTTTAGTTATTTTCTTCATTTTATTGTATATCACATTATGACATGATGAGATACATTATTATATTTTTTGTTGATATTTTGAAGTTGAGTTGGAACTCAGGAGTCGGGACTTACTATTCAGGGCATGATTCAATGTTATGTGTGATTTTAGCACTAGAAATGATCTTAAACGTCTTATATATTAGTTCTTTTATCATATTTATGTGTCAATGTATTTATTTTATGTTGTAGATGGTTTAGATATTAAAAAAATTGAAAAAAATGAATATTTTTGTACCAAACAATTATTTCCCGATTATTTCCAATTATTTCTTGATAATTACGATTTTTTTAAATCTTTTCCTCGCGCCGATATTATCCCGATAACAATTATTACAACATTGTCCGAAACATGAAAAGCACAAATGTGCCCAGTATTGCCAGCTCAGCCAGCCATTCTGCTAGTCAACTTCTCGTAATGTCCAATCAATAAATCTATACATCGGAATTGATATATGATCGCCTGATAAAGTGATAAGAGACAAATATCCTTTCAGTAAGGCATTTCTTTTAACGTGATCCCCTTAAAGGCAAGGCCTTCAATTCTGCATGCATTCTACCAAATGTCCTACAGCTGACACAGCTTTAATATCTGGCCGCCAAAAGTCTTTTTGTCCTTATCGAGAATGGAGAAAGTCACTACAAGGTGTAGAGAGGTTTGTGTTCACATGAAGTTCATCAGAAAAATTTCATGCATTGAAAAAAGTGCGTAAACCACCTCAGTGGACTCTTGTACAAAGGTACACGGTTATTAAACCAACTTATTGCACTTTTATACAAAATGTGCAATGATTTACCTAGTGGATGATGATAAATGATGAAGGAAAATTGAGTTATTTTCCTTTTAACATTATGTTCAAAAGTATAATCATTTTATTTTAAAAAACCATCCTTTTGTCCATATAATACATTAAAACATCACTAATTTGTACCTATTTTGAAAAGACTTACCTAGAGCTTCTATGATTAGTTTAATGACAAGGAAGATGGTCAAAGGCTTTCAACACGAGATTAATAAGGTACCCTTAGAAATACAAGCCAACTCTTGTCCATGCCTTATTTTCTGGGAAAAAATACAGTTTTGTTCTGAAAAGCCAGTGGCAAGAAGCAAGGTGATTGGGCTACACCAAGACTTGGGTTATCCCCAAGTAGTGTGGATGAGGACAGGCACAAGTCCTGGGTGTCTTTGAAAGCATAAATACACACATAATAGCACAACAGCTTAAACAAAGAGTATATAAGATGTATTTCTCGAAAAAAGAGCTACAAATGAAATGGTTTAAATAATTTCAGAGAAAGTATTTTATTTATGGAACATCTAGGTAGTTTACTTAAACAACTCTGAAGGTATATTTTCCAATTGACCCACCTTACAGCTTCAAAGTCAATCTTGATTGTTCAAAGCAACGAGGCCTATGATTATAGAGTACATGACATTCTCTCCAACATGCTGATTAAAACATGATATCGGATGAAACCTTCCTTGTAGAACTATCATACTTGCAAGCTGTAGTTTACTGTTTAACTATATTATTTCTTATAATAAAGCTTACGTGTTGCAAGTTGTGTGCAAGCAATCACAGAATAGATTATTCACTTGGAAATATTCACGCTATCTGTCGAGAACAGACAGATCCAAAAACATGTCTCGACAATTAAAAAAAACTCTCAAGGAAAGAAAACTTGCGTTTAGCAAAAGAAAGAGCTCAGAGGGATTCCAAAGCCGTACAATAGAAACTTGAACTAATTTCATATGAAAATAAATGGATCAAGCAATGAAGCATGATGAAACGAAAGCAAAATGTTCTTTCCAGTTGCATTATGTTTTTGTGTGCCATATAGACAGTAGAAACAATAGATTTTTAACTGGGGTATATTCTTTTATTGAAAGGAATGGACATTTCTAAACATACCTTACATTTGGTACATCTCTGTTGAGTTGTTCAATCCAGTCTCTTATGTATGGTATCTTTATCATATCATCATAGTCAAGAAGCAACTGCATCATATCAAAGAACAAATTTGTTTCTACATTATTACATCTGGGGAAAATTTAAAATAGACTGAAGATGTCAAATATTCTACAGTGTTTGACTCGATTAACATTGAATCAACTAGACATCAGAGGCAGTTGTGACTGTTTCATTTGATTATAATCAATATCTTGTATGATTTCTTTCAAATAAGGTATAGTTGATATGATGAATGTCTATCCCTAGAAATAAGGGGACTGTCTCCTTTCAGGGATGGCCTTCTAAAAAGTGTCTAACAATAACAAATTTTATGTACTCACCATGACATTATCACCTTATATGTACCTATCTTGGCTTCCTTTACATCAAAACCAATTTAGCATCATAAAAGCAATTCAATACTTCATTTACTATTTTGATTTTTTTTAAATAATCATATATTTACAGAAGTACCTACAAAAATATGTAGGAAGCGTATATACAATGAACATCCTAACCTCTTCCTCATAGCATCTAATGCCGAAATAAAATCAGAATACACTGCAGGATCCAAATATTGAACATCTTTGATCAGCAGCACACCCTAGCCAAGAGCTGATGATGGACGTCATCTTTCCACACAAAACAAAAAGTAGACGGAGAACTGAACTCATTAGAAAAACGGCCTTGCATCTAATTTCCAAAAGAATAAAAAAGGCCAAGATCCTTGGCAATAACATATCCCTGTAAATGTAAGATCAACCGAAAAGTGATAGCCTCCAAACATAGTAGAGAGAGAGCTAGTGGACCTTGCCCCGGAGAAACACTAGAAATTAATCCTCAACGTACTTTAAACGTTGTTTGACAAATGAACACTCCCAAAAATATGCTTCACTGTCTTTGGGAAGTGGAAAACTAGACAAAAGCCATCAGAATGTTCACTTTTGGGAAACTTGGGTTTGGACGAAAGGCACTAATATGTAAGTCTAGATCCATTTTAAATCCGGATCTATCAAATCTTTTTTCACTCTAAAGAAGGTTTGCATCTTGAGAGGTTTGATTTTTTTGATGCTTTGTAGATCTAGAGTTAAAATAGATGTAGGATGGTTAAATTATTAAAGTATAATTATAATTATAATTATAAATATAATTATTAATTATATGTTTTTATTTTATTTTTATTTCTAATTTTATGTAATTTGACCAAGTCAAAATGTTAAACAAGACATTACAACATCTCTAATGTCTACTGTACTATTATTTTGATTTTCTTAATTTCTCTCTTTCATCTCACCTTACTTTCATTTCCTGTCCTCTCATATCATCTCAGCGTAAATATTGAACTGATTCCTTAAAGGAACTTGAAACCTCTTGTCATGCTGCATCTCATCACCACCCACACACACTTTCATTCCCTGTCATACCTTCTATTTTCATTGTCTTCACTACCAAATTTTCCTTGAACTCAACCATCCTCTCATATTAACCTTTACCAAATCAATTCACCACATAAATCATAAGTCTGAAAAATTATACTTTTATCCACATAATCTTTCATTGTAATATATATATATATATATATTATATATATATATTTTTGCACGCGAGTGCATGATGTAGCGGTCGGGGCGGTCGGCTTGCACGCACCCCGGCCGAGTTCGAATCCTGCTGAGCTGCGCGAACGCTGCAGCGTATTCTGTCCCATGTGGTTGTAATATGATCGTTTCGATGTGACGGTTGTCAGGGTTTCTGACACGTATATGTACAAAGTACAAAAAAGAGGGCCCACAATGCTTCTAAAGGGAACTAGCCCCTCCCATTTAAAATATATATATATATCCCCTAAGATCAAATAACCCTCCACAACAACCCACATTTTTTTTATATCATTTAAATTACTTGCCTCCTCGAAAAGCTTCAGCCAAACTTTATCATTAAACATTTATCCCACACCAAGTCCAAGATTTTAGATTGCGTTATCTAGGATTTATCACATATCCCTATTCGGAGGAAGAGCCACATTTATGGCTTGAATAGTGGACAATAAAAATGTCTAACATGAATAATTTGGAAATGTTTAACATAATTGTTATTCTCATGAAAGCTTTTGATTTGGAGTTAAGAGTTGTTATAAAATAGCTCTGTTACATAGGAACTGTTCCTTAGAGGTGGGAAACCCGTTTCAGTGGTTCCCGCACTCCTGAAAGCTTTGGAACTATATGGGAACATTCCCTTTTCTGTGGGAGCTGCAATGAGAGCTTGGGAAAGTTCTGGGAGCTTTGAAGACTATTATTTTTGGAGTTCCCGCGTTCCCTGGGGTTAGGGAATACAAAGCATCTAGACAAATATGTTGAACTGCCCACAAAACATGAGGCTTTGTTGAAATCTTCGCAGGAAGAAAGACCAAAAACATCCTTAACACCGATATCCTTTATTGAGAATCTGGAGCAATCTCTTGATGGTTTAAGGAAGCGTGTGACACCTCAATGTAAGGGCGATATTTGGGATGTCATGCTGATGAGTATTTATTTTTTTGCTTATGTATATGTGTCGCAAAAGATTGTGTATATTGTATGTGGCAGTGAATGCTTAACCATTAGAGTTGCTTTACTTTTTCTCATAAGAATAACTAGAGAAACATAGGTAAACTTGTTCCTTTGTATTTTTAAGGCAGATTGTTTCAAATACTAGTCATGTGTCAGAGAACTGATAATGAACTTGACATTTTAATATTTATATATATAAAAAAGAAAAACTCAAGAAAGAGAACACCTAGAGAATATATTTATATATAAGAAAGATTATATATTTAAATTGATTTGAATATTTAAATATTTTAATTTAATATTAATTTTAATTACTATATAATTATATATTTTAATAAATTATATTATATAATATTACCTTTATTACCAACACCCGTAGCCAAGTTCTCAAATTTCCCACGTTCCAAAAACTTGTACAACATAGTAAAATAATGAATGAAAAATGGCATTGATATGCCAATACCAAATTCAATACCAAAAGTTATTTTCAGAGCTCTTAAAAGTGATTAGCAGATAAAATTAAGTTTACCTAGATAATCGAAGCATATAACTGGATTAAAACACATGCACTTCAAAGTTTCAAATCGTTGAAAGCGGTTGGATAAAATTTCCGAAATCATTGACAGCCGTTGTTTAAAAAAAGTCGTGGATGGGAGGATTTAATGCACGGGTGGGTGCATTGAGCGCGTGGTTCAAGGGTTTCAGGGTTGAAGATAACCAGAAAACCTTGGAGATCATGAAAAGTTGATAACCACCGTTTCTTCTTACACAGTGACCATGTCAAAGGACTTGATTCAACAATGGTAAAATAAACGCAGTAAATGAAAGTATTGCCTATTCCAGGCGCACTGCTGGTGAACTTTTTTCCAAAGTATCCCAGGTTACAGAACACGGGTGTTACTACTTGAATGAGCAGCGCCCCAAGATTAGGGCAGTGGCTAATTATTATTAGTTTATGAAGTTTTTGGCCGAGCGATTTTTTTGGTCTCTTTTTGTTGTTTAAAATCCATTTTCGAATAGAGAAATGGATTTATATGGCGTGTTGTGTAAGCAAATTCATTAGTGGTTTACTGAGAGAGTTCTGGAACTTGCCTTAATAAGAATGTTAAGCAGATTCCCATCATTCAATTCAAAACTTTTTATCTACTTTCAAAATATACCAAACTATCAATGTGATACCAAGCTACTGGCATAACTATCCCTGTGTATCGATGATTCATAACTTTTTTCCTAATTTCAAAATATACTTATTTATCAAGGTAATACCCACCTATCGGCATATCCATCTCTACGTCTCGAAGAACTTTTATATCACTCTTATGCACAGTACGTGGTGGTTTCCAGCACACAAACATCTCGTTAAAATTCTGCAAACCAATAAGATAAAACTGATACTTAAAATTGAGATTTCAAAACTTCGAGCGTAAATTAGGTTTTCAAATTGGGACAAACCGTTTATGGACACCGAAACCGCTGAAAAGCTTTTAGGGCGTCAATTTCTTCCAAGTTTTCAAATGAAGAGAAATCCTTTCCTGTTTTTAAAAGCTACAATTTAATTAGTAAATTTATTGATAGGATCTTGAGCGATTATAGGGGTATAAATTTCACTCGTCAAATACCTCAGATCTGCACGTACTTTGAGTAAGTCACTCAATTCACATTCCATATGGAGACTACGATTTTTCCTGTTATTTTGGGTTCCTACACTCGCATATTTCAGGGATTCTCTTCTCAGGCATATATATTATAATCCATATCATCAACGCCAAGAAAAGCCTACATGGTGCCTCCATTTTAACTGCCCAAAAACTGGTCATTTTTTAACCTGCCCATAAATTACCTACGGTTTTCCCTATAATTTTTTGTTCCTGCACTCATATTTCAGGGATTCTCTTCGTAGTGGTGACTAGATCTACATCATTCATATATATTATAATCCACATCATCAATGCAAAGGAAAGGTGTATCCCATTTTTATTTTCCTCAAAGGAAAGGTGTAATATCTCCATTTTTATTTTCCTCTAGCGAGTCTCTAGCCAGGTTAGATAACCAAGTTATTGGAGCAGGATTATTTTATCAGGGGGATTTGACGGTGTTCAGTTGACAGACTCATCATTATGAGCAGTGACGCACAACTTGTTTTGGTTCAGTTGCTTTCAGATGATTCCCCTAAAACGGGGTTTTTATTGAGCATAATTTAATTAATCGTGTAATATTTGACAGAACACCTTAGTGTAATAGCTTGCTGGAACCAAAACAAGAAGATATACAAGATGGGATGTTGAAAAGTAACTTCTAGTAGTCGTAGAGAGTATGGTGGGCGATTTACCATTTTCCTAGATTAAAATGATTTAATTAAAAAAGAAAAAGATTAATTAAGGGGAAAATGCCAAAAGTGACTTAAATAAATTAAAAGTCACTTAAGATGAAGTAAAGGGGGAGCTTTTAGAATAATAATAAAATAATAAAATAAACTACTTCTAGAATATTTGAGATCTATTGTTGGGCTTTTAAAAGGAGGAGATCATTTGAGGACATCTTGGATTGTTGGTATTTTTTGTTTGATGAGATTTGGAGAACATAGTTCCCAACTTCTGTAGCCCCAGGACAGAAACCCTCTAGTTTGCTATTGTGTGTTGGACAAAAACCCAAACTCCTGAGGAGATTTTACCCAAAAATCTCATTGTGCTTCAATGGAGTTTTGGAGAGCAGGTTTGCAGTAGTGCTTATCAGTGACTGCTCATTTTGGAGGCCCAATCCAACATCATAGCAGATCTTCTAATGGCCGTCATCGCAGCGATATTCCACAACAAGATTATACTTAGATTGCCCAGTATATAATAAAGTTATTTTATTCCCATTTTTGTGTTATTGTAGCATTTCTGGTTTTATTGCAAAATTTTACTCATTGTGTTGCAAATTTTATAATGCAAGTGTGTGATTTTGAGTGGCTTCAAGAAGAAATTTTATGGCTTAATGTAATTTTGGTAAAACCCTAGTAATTTATAATTTGGTATATTACAGTAGTATTAGTGCTGATTTCCTACCAGTTTGAGGGTTTTATTGCAGATAGAGTTGCTTTTGGAAAGGTCAAATTCTTATCAGCCATGGTTATCTTTGAAAAACTAGGTTTGAAGGTTTATTTTGAATGTGCCAAATTCTTTTGTCAGTGCCAATTTTTATTGCAAAAAGTATATTTTCGCTGGTCCAGATGCTAGATCATTGCTGAAGAACACTTTTATGGCTAGGTTTATCAAGCTCATCGTTGTTTGGAAATTTGTCACACATGTAGTAAATGTCTTAGAAAATTTCTAACAAATTTTTGCAGGCATAATAATGATTTGACAAATTTAAGGCAAATGTTGTTGTGAGAAGTCAAAAAGTGTTAATTTTCCTTATGGGTATATTGTTCTTTGCTTTGGATAATTGCAATATAATCTTTTCAACATTTACATATTGCATTCACCCCATTATATCATAACATCATCAACAATCATGACATGATATTTTTGCAGGAGGATGGTATACTGGAGGAGCGTGGAGTTTCCTATCAGACGAGGGAGGATATTTTGCGTATGGTGGTGCATCCATTTTAAAGGTCTACCCATTGATGAGGCGCAAACATATGCAATGGCAACTAGCAAAGCTGCGACATTTTCGGACAACAACCCTTTCTAGGAGTACATAGATAGAGCTTGCAACACGAGAAAGGCAAGATTTCTTGGACAAATCTTGTTGATTGACTGGGAAAAGCAACATGAGTTGAGCATGGACTAACATCACGATAATAGAGTTGTCCCATACACAGGTGTCCATGCATTTGATTCTTCCCAAAGGATGGATTGGCGGGAGATCATGAGTTGGTATCCTATTTACAGAGTGTCATTCTTGGTTAGAAGCATAGTACAACCAGGGCCTTTAGAGATGAGGGATACTACATGCTTTAGTTGGACGCAAGATGTAGGTCAACCACTCATCAACATTCTAAAAAGCATCAACATAGTGGGATTGACCTTGGTCTATGCCAAGGGGTGGACTAGAGAGATGTGATGAATTGGTATTCTATTGATGGAACAACATCTATGGCCAAAGACAGAGCATAGTCAGAGCCATGGGACATGGGCAATGATTAGCCATGGTGGCATTGGGATCCGAGTGGATCTATTAACTACAAGTTGAGTCAGAGATGGTTTTGGGATCCTAGTATTGGGGGATCTGTTCATGTTTGGGTAGAATGGAGGCATGTTGTGATCCAGTAGTTCATATGGAATCTAGGTATCAGTTTGCAGATGCCTCTGCAATGGAAGGATATGGATTGCTTGAGGGTGAGCAATCTTGGGGGGGGGAGTATTTGTAATATCCCCATTTTTATTTTGCTCTATAGTAAAGCCAGGGTGGATTTCCAGGGCACGAGATGGCCAAGTGTAATGTTCATTTTTTGGTGTTCCTCACGACATGATTAGGATGGACTTTCAGGGTTAGGGCAGACAAGTCACAAGTACAGGTTCACTTCATCAACGGGCCTAGGGGCTTCTTGAGGTGTTTCATGGGGTTTTGAGGAGCTTTTATGAGGTCCAATGGCATTCGCTTGGTATATTCCATCATCTGCACAATTTTCCTTTCGTTTCATTTCATTCCGACAACTTGCAAAAAACTGAGTTATTAATGGGCTTGACTCAATTAATTATGCTTAAGGTGGCATTTCGGGAGGAATTCTTGGCAGAACACCTTAGTGTAATAGCTCGTTTGAACGGGAACGAGAATATTTATAGAATGAGATGGATAGAAGTGATTTTCGGAGGCTTGAGGAGGCATGGTGGCCAATTTACCATTTCCCCACATTAAAAAGAATATTTTAATTAAGGGAAATGTGCTCAATGACTAAAATAATAATAAAATAGGAGCTCCTAGAGGGGCCCATCAGATCTATAAAAAGAGGAGGCGGCCATTAGAGAACATCTTGGATTTGTTATTTCTTCTTGTATGAGAGGTTGGGAACTCGGTTCTCTACTTCCTTGGTAGCCCTAGGATGAAAACCCTCGAATGATTTAGTGAGATTGGGCGAGCACCCATCTCCCCTTGGTGAATTCATCTAGAATTCACAAGGGAGCTTAGCAGTGGTAGTTCAATTCAGCTTTGGGAGGCTGGTGTAGTGCAGTAGATTATCTTGGAGGCCAACGTTCATCTCAGTTATTTTGGTTGTATGTGTATGTAACCCCAGTTTATCCATTATAATAAAAGATGAAAAATTTCTTGTTCATTGTATTGCAGTGCTCTGTTTGTTTTTATTTTACATGGCAATCTTCTGCTAAATGAATAATAATTTAATGGTAAAATTTGGGTTGTTTTCAATTTCTGCAAATTTATCAAAATACCCTATTTAGGACCTACAGTGGTATCAGAATTGGTGTTCCTACCAACCTAAGGGTTTTTCTTCACAATCTGTTGGACCAAATTTATCAATTGTTACGGGAGTCAAAATTGTATTGAAGACCAAATTTCTTCGGCTGAGTTTCTCTGATTTTCTTATTGAAGCCGAGCTAGTGGGTTTTAAAGGCCAAATTGATAATTCTGGTGGATTGCAATTTACTGGAGCCTGCGTGACATTGAATATGTGGGTATGATCTGCAAGTGTGCATACATATTTTTAGTTTGATCAAATACCCACCTGCGTGCTGAATTTTGTTGAGCATTGATTTGAATTCACCCTGAGTTGCTGAGCATCTTCTAGAGTTTGTCATTCCCAGATCAAGATACCAATTCAGGGTGAGAACATATTACTCTAGGAGGGTCATATATCATTTCTAGGTGATCAACTTCAAAGGGCAACAAAATTCATTTATTTGATTTCTAATTCGCTGAGAGACCATGTGGCTTGTGTAATCATCAAAGGGCCAAGTTGCTTCATCTTAAGTTTGTTGGCGTCATTTCGTTGCCAAATTCGAGTCAACATATTCTCTGTGCCAAGACGGTCAGACCGTGAGTGTAGCGCCCTAGCGCTGCGGCCCGGGCGCGCGCCCTCCGCACGATGAAGAAATCGGCTAAGTACCGGAGAAACGCCACTTATGCGCACGCGTTGGATGGACGCACGTATGAGAGAGGCATTCATATGTTTATACCATGAGACGATGGCGACTCATGGGCGAGCCGACGAACGTAGCGGTTGGCTGTGGAGCACGTTTGTGGGGCGGTCCCGCACGGAGGGCGGGCCGACCATGTGCAAAAGCAACAATCGGTAGTGTGGGCGTCGAGTTGTGGAGGTCGGCCGGGTGACAGCCCCCTCCTACAACGCATATAAACTAACGAAGGAAACGTTGGTGGAGATCATCGCATTTTCGATCAAGGAATCATCGCAGCTCTAAACGCACAAGTCTTAGTGTGAAGAGGGGGACGGTGATTACCGCAGGCCGCACGGAATGCGCCCGCAGCGCTGGGCAAGGCAAGGTGTGGTGCGACGAACCGAACGACAGCGCGCGGGTAGTGCCGAATAAGGGCGCGGGTGAACGCCGCCCACTCGTCGGGTGAACGACCGGGTGAAGGCGTGGTGACCCGCCCGCCTGTGGGTAGAGGTGAACGTGTTGCGTTGGTGGAGTTTGGTGTTGGGCGTGCGTGGTTGGCACGGCGCGCCCATACGGTGAAACGCTCGGAGGTTGAAGTCGGGGTGTGCACGGTTGGCACGGTGCGCCCACGGTGAAATGCTCTTGGGTTTTGGTTGCGGTTTGGGCAGACCGCCGTGCGCTCTTGCACGGGCGGGCGCCCGCCCGGTTGTAAACGCCGGTCGAGCTAGTCTCCCGGTCATATTGTAAAATATCTTTATATAATAAAAGGATTTCTATTATATGCATTGTTGCTGTTCTTGATTATGTTTATCATGATATTATGATGTTATTCCGCACATTATAATTTAACAAGTGAAGATTAATGAAAGTGAAGGCATAGTTCGTAAAACACTTAACCATGGAAACGACGAGTCGTTTAGGCGGTGCCGCACCCGCTCAACTTAAGGAAAAAAGAGTTGGGGGCGTGACAGGTGGTATCAGAGCAGGTTCACAGGTGGTTGAAGTTGCGGTTGAAGCTGATTCAGGGTTGAAGAGGCTTGATGATAAGCGACGAGAACGGAAATGTATGTAGGTTATGGAGAAATCATGGATGAACAGTCTGGGTTTCGTAGACTTGATGGTCCGTGGAAAGACCACTCAAGCTCTTGTGGACATAGGGGCCACCCATAACTTCATGACGACACGGTTGGCTAGAGATGTCGGACTGACGATCCTTCCATCCAACATGGAGGTCAAGGCAGTGAACTCTAAGGCCAAGGTGACGGGTTTGGCACACGAAGTGCCGATGCAGATAGGAGACTGGACGGGTCAGTTGGACTTCACGGTGATGGAGATGAACGACTTCGATGTAATACTTGGACAAGATTTCTTGAAGGGAAACAAGGCTATTGTTGTCCCCTTCTGTGATGAGGTGGTGCTAGTTGGATAGACACGGACTTGGACTTTGCTCACACATAGGCAAAGGAGGGAGGTCAATGTGCAGCATGTTTCTGCACTAAGTTTGGAGAGAGCCATGAAGGAATCAGATGTGGAGACATATGCGGTGATGTTCAAAGGAGTCGACGGTGATGAAGTGGGGACGCCTATTTCAGCTGAGATTTCTAATGTGCTTTCTGAATATGCATATTTGATGCCTGATGAGCTTCCAAAGAAGCTTCCACCAAGGTGTGCGGCGGACCGCAGCATTGAGCTTGAACCAGGGAAGGAACCCCCGGCTAAAGCACCTTATCGGTTATCAGGACCTGAGTTGGAGGAATTGAAACGACAACTAAAGGAGTTAGCTAATGCAGGTTTCATTAGACCTTCAAGGTCCCCATATGGAGCCCCAGTATTATTCCAGCAAAAGAAGGATAGAAATGAGCTAAGGATGTGCTATGACTACCGTGCATTGAACAAGCAGACGGTGAGAAACAGGTATCCTTTGCCATTGGCTGTTGATTTCTTCGACAAGCTTGCGAAGGCCCGAGTGTTTTCCAAGCTAGACTTGAGGCATGGTTACTATCAGGTGTGGATTGCCGAAGGAGACGAGAAGAAGACCGCAATCGTAACAAGGTATGGTAGTTTTGAGTTCCTTGTTATGCCGTTTGGGATATGCAACGCTCTTGCGACATTTTGTACCTTGATGAATGATGTCCTACGACCGTACTTGGACTCGTTCGTGGTGGTATACTTGGATGATATAGTGGTTTACAGTGATAAGATGGAGGATCATAAGAAGCACTTGGCGAAGGTTTTTGAGGCACTGAGGGAGAATCAGTTGTTCTTGAAAAAGTCTAAGTGTGTGTTTTCTCAGACTGAGATACCGTTCCTTGGGCACATCATTGGACAGGGGTACATACGGATGGAGCTGAGCAGGGTGAAGGCTATCGAAGACTGGGTTCAACCGAAGAATGTCCATGATATAAGGGTGTTCTTGGGCATGAACAACTACCAACGGATGTTCGTAGAAGGTTACTCCAAAGTAACATCGGCATTGACAGACCTACTGAAAAAGGACAAGAAGTGGTGTTGGACGGAGAAATGTCAAAAGGTATTTGATGAGTTGAAGAGAAGGATGATTACAACATCGATACTGAAGTTACCTGACTTCAAGAGACCATTTGAGTTGCACACTGATGCTTCAGATTTTGCCATAGGAGGAGTTCTTATGCAGGATGGGCATCCGGTGGCCTATGAGAGTCGGAAGTTGCAGGATAGAGAACGGATGTATCCGGTTCATGAGAAGGAGATGACCGCGATCATCCATTGTCTTCACATATGGAGGCACTACTTGATTGGGAAGCCTTTTGTTGTCAAGACTGACAACGTTGCAGCTAGCTATTTTGCATCACAACCGAAGCTTTCTGCGAACCAAGCTCGTTGGCAAGACTTCTTGGCAGAGTTCGACATGTCTATTGAGTATAGGCCGGGTAGACACAACGCGTTGGTAGATGCCCTTAGCAGGAAGGGACAACTTGCACCATTGGAGGGAGAAGACCAGGCAGCAAGGAGTAGAAGTCGGATTCAGATGTCGGAAGAGATGCAAAACAAACTGAAGGAAAGTGTGGAGAACGATACTTTAGCGCAGAATATAGTGAAGCAGATAAAGGAGGGAAAGACACGCAGGTTCTTTCTACGAGACAATTACTTGTTCTTTGGGGGCCGACTCTATGTTCCAAAGACATCTGGTCTTAGGAGGCACCTCTTGAAGGAGTGCCACGATTCTCCATGGGCTGGCCACCCAGGGTAGCATCATTCTTTGGCATTGTTGGAGAGAGGGTTCTTTTGGGAGAAGATGAGGGAGGAGATGGAGGAGTATGTGCACACATGCATCATTTGTCAGTAGGACAAATCAGACAATCAGAGGCAAGGAGCACTATTGCAGCCTTTACCTATTCTAGAGAGGCCATGGATGATTGTCTCTATGGACTTCATTGTCTCACTACTGCAGGTTCAGGGGTATAATGGGATTATGGTTGTTGTCGATCGTTTTTCCAAGTATGTTGTCCTCGTTCCGACGAAGGTACCATGTGTAGCGGAGCGTACTGTCGAGCTATTCTTCAAGAAAGTGGTCAAGTATTGGGGTATGCCGTTGAGTATCGTGTGTGATAGAGATACACGATTTACAGGGAGATTTTGGACGACATTGTTCAAGTTAGTTGGGACAGAGTTGCTGATGAGTTCGAGCTACCATCCGTAGAGAGATGGGCAGACCGAGCATATCAACGAATTGCTGGAGGACTACTTGAGACATTATGTCATGGCTGATCAGAAAAATTGGCCTAAACTCTTGGATATTGCTCAGTTTAGCTACAATATTCAAAAGAGTTCTGCGACAGGGTACAGTCCATTTGATTTGGTGAATGGACAGATGCCGATTGCTCCGCACACCGTTGAGACTACAGGTCGTATGAGGAGTCCTTGTGAAGAAGTTCATGAAGGCTTGGGAGGAGACCTTGGAGTTGGCACAGTTACGCTTGCACGATGCTGCAAGGAGAATGAAGAAGTATGCTGATCGGGGAAGACGGGATGTGCAGTACAGTGTGGGAGATATGGTGTTTCTCAGGGTTAGCGAGGAGTAGTTTCAGCCAGCCAAGGGAACGACCGCCAAATTGACACGAAAGTATGAGGGACCTTTTCGTGTGGAGAAACGAGTGGGGGAGGTTGCTTATAAGTTGGAGCTTCCGCACCATATGCACATGAAACATCCAGTTTTTCATGTGATTCAGTTGAAGAGATGCAGGCTTGATTCAGACCATCCAGAGAGAGATGAACTACCAAGAGGACCAGCTGGGATAGTGGACAAACCAGGCTTGGAGTTGGAGCAGATACTAAGTTATCGGACTACAGGTATTTGTTGCCACTAGAAACGGGAGTACCTTGTCATATGGAAGGGAGCACTGGAAGAGGAGAGTTGGGAATCGGAGGACTCGCTTTGGAGATGGAAGAGGAAGATTGCGATGTTTGAACGAAGAGTACTTAGGCGTGCAGGATTGTCGAGGGCGACAATGATTTCAAGCGGGGGAGGATGTAGCGCCCTAGCGCTGCGGCTCGGGCGTGCGCCCTCCATGAAGTGAAAATCGACTAAGTATGGGAGAGCACTCCACTCATGCGACGAGTTGGATGCACGAATAAGAAGAATGCTCGTGAGTTTATACGATGAGTTGGACATGCCAATCGGTGAGCCGACACTTATGTGATGAACGCTTGGGTGGGAGGTCCCGCACGATGGGCGGGCTGACCTTGCGACGGGGCGTTAACGTGTGGAAGTGGTGGACGAGTTTGGAAGGTCGGCTGGGCGGACAGCCCCTCCTACGACGTGTATAAACCATGGCGGAGTTTGGTGGAATTGGACATCAATCGATCAACCAAGCGAACGCTCTCATCGCTCAAGCGCATAGCTCTAAGTGCGATGGTTGAGGAGGAGACCTACAGGTCGCATCAGAGATGCGCACGCAGGTCGGGCAGCAAGTGTGAACAGTGTGGGAGTTCAGTTAACAGTGCGGAGGTATCGTGGTGCAGGCGTGGGTGCGCTCGCCCGCCCGGTGAACGACCGGGCGTGGGCAAGGCAACCCGCCCACCCACCATCGTGCAATGCGGGTGGAAACAAACGAGCATCGGGTGGTTGGTTACGCCAGGCCTGTTGTGGTGGAAATGCCGGCACGGTTGGGTGGTAGATACGCCGGGTGCATTGTGGGTGAACGTTGGCACGATGGTACGTCAGGCGCGGTGGTTACACATATATTGCAGCATGGTTGCGGGAGTTCGGCGTGCGCGTTGGCACGATGCACCCTTCGTTCGGACAAGCGGTGGACTCAGTTGTGGTTCTGGCAGACCGCCCTGCGCTCTTGCACGGGCGGGTGCCCACCCGGTTGTAAACGCCGGTTGAGCTAGTCTCCCGGTCATTTGTAAAATATCATTATATAATAAAAGCATTTTATTATATGTATTGTTGCTGTTCTTGGATTATGTTTATCATGTTATTATGATGTTATTCCGCACATTATAATTTAATAAGTGAATATTTAATAAAAGTGAAGGCGTAGTTCGTAAAATGCTCAACCATGGAAACGGTGAGTCGTTTAGACGGTGCCGCACCCGCTCAACTTAAGAAAAAAAGAGTTGGGGGTGTGACAGG